>PVIR01002258.1:0-93129 GCA_004026965.1 Petromus typicus
GGCACTGTGGTATGTGGTACTGGTTGCTGCTGGGTGTGGGTCTCCACACCCAGTATTGTTATGTGGTTACCGGGGAATCGAACCCGGGCCCTTGAGCTTGCGAGACAGGCACCGGAACCACTGAGCTAACTCCCCGGCCCAATAGTCACTTTCTTAAGGCAGCCTGGGAAGGGGCAAGGAAACAGCATTAATACAAAAGTACGAACAGAAGGCTGAGGCTGGAGGACTGCAAATGCGAGCTTACCTAGGGCAGCTTAGTGACTGAGAGGGACCCTGTCTCAGAAAAGTGGAAGAGTGGGGTGGCTGTGACTTTTTTTTAAGATTGGCTCACATTAGTTCACTTCTATTACTTTCCTTGGAAGCCTTAGAGCAAAGAGAACTTCCTTACCATGCTACTAGCTACAACTGGCCTGTTTGGGGCTTTGGCTGTTATCTCTTGCACGACTTCTCAGAAGATCAGATAACTTAGTTTTGATTTGGTCACCTGAGGCTTTAGCTTGACTGACTCTGTTTTGACTTGGTCGTTGGGCCTTGGACAGAAGCTCAGTCAAATCAATAGTCCCCTATTGATTTTATTTCACATAGTCTGAAAAACCAAAAGTTTTCCCTAAGTCAGTGTCTCCAAGAGTTTTACCTACCCTGTTTTCTAGCAGGTTTAGTGTTTCTGTTTTAATATTGAGGTCTCTAATCCACTTTTATTTTAGTTTAGTACACAGTGAAAGGATAGATCTAGCTTTAGTCTTTGGCAGGCCAAAATTCAGTTTTTTCAGCACCATTTGTTAAAGAGGCTATCTTTCCTCCACTCAGGGTATTTGACTTTTTTGTCAAAGATGAGGTGGCATAGTGTATTTGAAGTTGATTCTGTATCTTTTAATCTATTCTATTGGTTGTCTGGTCTATTACTTTGCCAGTATCATGCCATTTTGGGGGAAAGATTTTATGAACAAAACCTCTATAGCACAAGAACTAGCAGAAGGAATCAACAAATGGGATCTCATCCTATTAAAAAGCTTCAGCACAGCAAAAGAAACCACCAGCAGAGCAAAAATGATAACCAACAAATTGGGGGGAAAATGTACCAATAAAGATTTCAATAAAAAAAAAAACTTGGATTAGAGATCCCATTTGACCCTGCTATCCTGCTAGGCATATACACAAAGGAAGTAAAGTATATCCCTGCTAGGCATATACACAAAGAAAGTAAAAGACTCATATCACAGCGCATTTGTGCACCCATGTTCATAGCAGCTCAGTTTGTGATTGCTAAATCTTGGAAACAACCCAAATGCCCATCAACTGGAGACTGGATAAAAAAGATGTGGAATATAGAATCGAATATTGCTCTTCCATAAAGAATGATAAGTCTGAGTCATTTATGGACTTATTTTAAGGACATAAGTGAAAGAGGTAGGTCACAGATGTGTAAATACCATATCTTTTCTTTGGTATGAGTAACTGAAGATATAAGTGAGTTCTAGAGTATATAATAGATACTGTGAAATAGAAGATATTCAAATGGTAAAGGGGGCTAGGGGTATACAGTGTAGGAGAAAATATGTTTAAAAAAAGAAAACAAAGCTTATGCATATAGAGGGTGGGGGTGGGCAGGGAAATGGGAAAAAATGAGAATTAAATTGTGTCATATACTGGTAAAAATTTGCAATGTTCATTGTGATCACAATGTGTATATAAAATGTACCAATAAAATCAATTATAAAAAAAACCCAAACGTTTTATAAAACATTCAGAAAGCCCAGGATGGTGCTGGGAGGCTGAACCAGGAAAATGGCAAGTCCAACCCTAGCTGGGCAACTCAGGAATTTACAGTGACTGTCTCTCCAAACAAACAAAACCCTCTGGATTCGGTCCCCTTCCACCAGACAAGAGTCCTCATAACAAATTTACCAACAGCTCAATGAAATTTCCTCCTCCTCCCTCCTTTTACCAGTATTTCATCCCCTTCTCTGTTGTTCTTACAGTTTGGACCTGTTCAGTGTCACAAACATAAATTCTCTGATTATTGCCATGCATTTCCGCTGGGGTAGCTACTAACATAGCGTAGCTTTTATGTGAGTGACTGTGCTTCCAGGATCTCAGCTCTCATTTCCTGGGTGAGGACCTCACGACCATTCCAGGTTCTCTTGCCCTTTACTCTCCAATTCAGAAGTATAGCATGTTTCTATAATGCGGCTCCTAATTTCTACTTTTCTCTCTTGTTCTCTTCCCGATCTGTACATTCTCATACCTGAACTACTACGATAAACCTTTAGTTAAAGGTTCTCTCTGTGCTTTCATATTCCTCTAACTCACTTTCTATAGTAGATAGAAAATCCTCCCCAGCTCATCTATTCTGTCAAATCAATGCCTCAGTGAGGCCTCCTAATTATACTGCTCATAGAACAAAATTGCAGCTCTGCCTGAACCTTATTCCATAGCCCATGTGGAGCCACAATTCCCCAGATCTCCTTGAAGGATTCCAGGTTAGTGATTCCCACCGGAAAATTCTGCAGTGTATGAAAGGCAAGAGTATGAGAGAGGTCACCTGTTAAGCTCTGCAGACCAAAATATGTCTGCCTACCATTGCCGACACGTGTTGCTATAGGCCTGTGTAGTTTCTCTAGCTCCTGCTAGACGCAACCACAGCAAGGGCACATTCTCAGGCACAGCCTCATGTCATTGGGGCTGGAGGCATCGGGAAACAGACATGAGTCCAGTTTGCTCTGGAGAACCGCAGTTCTCACAGATTCCCTTTAGTTCTTGCCTGTTTGCATTTTCTGTCTGGCTTCTCTTGCTTATTGCCAATATGTGACCTCCGGAAATTTCAGCCCCAACCTCAGACTCAGAATCAACAGCCTTACAGAGATTTCCCCACCAGTTCCAACGACACATCAGGGCAGCTAACACCTATAATAAACCACTGCTAACAGTTCTGCTTCTTTGATCAAATCTTGCCGAATGCCAGGCTCGCCCTATTTCCTGCTTCACATCCTCAGACCTCCGTCTAGCACCCCTTGCAGTTTAGCAGATTAGTTACCACAGGCACACCATGTGAGCTGTTCCTGTGCACTGTGGCTGTGGCTGTGATTAGGGGTCACCCCTGTGGTCATTCAAATTCCACCTGCCCACCAAGCCTTCCCCCCAGCTTCCTTTCACACGTCAGCCCCTGGTGGTTTTCCCTCCCTAGGACCTGAATAGGGCATCCTACTTTTTCTTATGGGACACGCGGGAGAAATGACTCCAGGGTTCTGGCTGCTCCTCACACTACCAAGTCCCCCTCCAGCATCCAAAGGATCAGTATCTCAACACCTATAATCTATTTGCATCCAGTTGGAAAGTCTGGTGTGGATCTCCTGTCTGTAAAATCCAGCTGGAATTTAAAGTATCTTGCAACCTAAACGAGGCAGGGTTAGGCCAGGATGATGTCAACACGTGCGATCCCTGCACTGCAGGAAGCTGACGTGGGCGGAGTACAGTACTGATCCCAGCCTGGGAACCTTAGCACACTGATGGGACCCTACCCCAAAATGAGACATAAAAAGGACTGAGGCTGCAGCTCTGTGCAAAAAGCCCTGAATTCAATTCCCAGTACAAAAACAGTAGGCAGTGGAGCTCAGACACCCACTGAAGACTTTGAAGCAAATGAGTTCCAAATTCTTCTACCTCAGTTGTGAGGAGAGACCTGTGGGCACATCATTTACTCTTTCTAAGCCTCCATTTCCACAGTTAAAAAAAAGGAATAATCCTGTCTACCTTACTGGAGTGGTTGTAGAGATTTAATTAGGTAACGTGGTACAGACAATGCCTTACACATGACATTGCTAATAAATGTCTTCTGTAATAACTGTTATTACCATACATATTTACTGAATATTGCAATAAGAGTTAATGAAATTTTTGCAAAAAATGAATATGTAACATTGTCAGACATGTACCATGTATCAGGCACTAGACTAAGCACTTTCTTTAATTGACCTAATTTATTTTCCCAACAACCCCAGGTGAGCACTATTAATATTTAACTTATAAATGAATACATTTCTAGCCCCAGGAAAGCAATACAATGCCTGCTAGCCAATTTTCCAAACCAGCAGCCACTCCATATTCCTATGCTCTCCCAGACTCCCACGCGCCTGACATCAAGGAAGAAAAAGTACTGAGCTGATTTAGGTTTTCATTCCATAGCGTTCTTCCTGACCACATCCTAGGAAGTCCACACACCGTATGCCTGACAGGTCCTTTGACTCTGCCCTCCTCACCTCTTATCTTCATAGTTGTAACCTGCTGACTAGAATGCAATGCAACGTGTGGCCAAGCGGATACAGGGATGAGGAGTTCTTTAACATGAGTCACACAAATGTATGGGAAAAAATACACGACTTCCCTATCTCTTATGCTAGGCTGCTAGCTTCTGTTACAGGTTAAAATGGGTTATCCAAAAGATATTGAGGCACTAACCCCCTGTACCTGCAAAATATAACCTTACTTTAAAATGGTGTCTTTGCAGATGACCAACTGATGAGGTCTTTAGGGTAGACCCTAATCCGGTATGGCTGGTCCTCTTATAAAAGTGAAATTTGGGCAACAGAGGTGAGTATACATGAAAGGAAGATATGTGGACACAGAGAGAATGTCCTCACTAAACCACGCAGTTTCTCAGGCCACCAGCACCAAGAGGTTTGGACAGATTCTCCCTTACTACTCTTTAGAAGGAACCTCAACCAACACCACATTCAAAATATGAGAAAACACAGCTACCCAGGTTGTGATACTTTGTCATGGAACCCCCAGGAAACCAGTACAGCACTGGAGACATCTTCCCAGACCAGTGCCCTCTCAATACTGCTGTTGTTCCCCCAGAATCCTGTGCTCCCACTTTGGGGAAGAAAACAGAGCTATTTTGTTGAAGGCATCAAACTGCTTCAGTTACTTTGCGTTCTTTATTCCATTTACTCCTCACATAGCTTGAGAAGGTGTCCATCACCATCTTTACATTAAAGATGGGCACTGGGAGACAAAGAGAATGTCAAATAATTACCAGAAGAAGTGACAGAAGTGGGATTCATATCCATGTTTAGCTCCAAAGTAAATGCTCCTTCCGCTACTTCTTCCTACCCCACTCTTGCCATTATCTAGAAGATAGTTCCACCTTTCAACTTCCCGGTGCTCTGATCTTTGTTACCATCTCTGCATTCCAAAGGAGACTTTCAAAACTGCAAAAAAGAATGGAGAATCAGGACATTTTCTTAATAAGATTCAGTCCTATCCCCTGGTGCCTAGATTGGCACATTTCCCTGTCTTACAGAGATATTCAGGGAAATCTCAGCTGAGTAGATTGATTATGGAGGATTTCAGGAAAAAAATATAAAAGAATTTATAGGCTATCTTTAAAGCTGCAATCTTATTGCTTTCAAATGTATATGAAATATAAAATAGGCTAACAAAGTGGTGCTTGGGGGAGACTCCTTGGAGGATCTGCTTTAATGAATAAGTATGTTTTGGAAATTGACTTTTCATTGTTTATAGTCAGTCCCCATGTGGGCTTGAAAGTAGCTGCTTTTTATTCATGGAAAGAATTTCCCTCTATTGTCTCGCTTACCCCGTGGGGGGATGGTGGTTAATGAGAACTTCAGTTCAGGGAAACCACTGATGCAGGACCCACCAATCAGAGCCGGGATCAAAGGAGCAAGGTAGACACAGTAGACACAGAGCCAGCCCTGGGAGGGCAGCTGACTAGAGAGGAACGGAGTGACTTTGGATTCCTGGAGGCTCGCTCATGGGCCTTCCCTATTCCGATGAGAATGTTCATTTCTGACCTAATGGAGCCTTTGCTCTTTTAAGACCCAACCACATCCTTGGGTTGCTACTGTACCCTAGCAGACTTAAGCCCAGGTTCCTAAACTGCTCCTGTCCTTTGTGCTAGATGTTCTCCATGCTTACAAATGGCCCCAGGTCCACTCTTCGCCACCCTACTCTATGTGCCAGTTCTTAAAACTCCAAGAACTCCAAAGGAACATTCTGGCTTTCACTTGAGTCCATCGGCATTCCAAGAATTTATTACTCAATATTGGACCAAGATTTAGCAGTAACTGTGCTCCTCTATAAAAGGCCAGAATTGCCATCAGGCAGCTCCTTTCTGAAGGGTCTCCTCTGCCAGGTACTGCCACCATGAACTGTGCTTTCACCAGCCCAAAGCAATGGGGCCAAGAAACCATGGAGGAAAACCTCTGAAACCATAAACCAAAACAAAACTCTCGTCCTTTTCAATTGATTGTCAGGCCTTTGTTATGAGGGAAAGCTGACTAACACAGCAAATTAGCATACTCACATGCTGTGATGAAAGGCTGTTTAAAGGACAAAGGAGAGAGAGGCCGCTATCATGGAGATAAGGCTCAAATGTCAATTGTTTATTATCAGGGCTTGGACTTAATCAGCAAGTACAAACACATCCAGCTGAAGCTCTCTGGCCCTTACAGGATCAATTCTTGAAAGAGAGCGGATCAATGGTTTAATTATTGGTAAAAACCTTGATTATCTTCTTTTTTTTTGAGACAGGATCTCGCTTTGGAGTTCAGGCTGGCGCTGAGCTCAGCCTCCAACTCACATCACAGCAATCCTCCTGCCTCTGCCTCCCGAGTGCTGGGATTACAGGCGTGAGCCACCACGCCTGGCACTGTGGTATGTGGTACGGGTTGCTGCTGGGCATGAGTCTCCATGCCCAGTATTGTATGTGGTTACTAGGGGATCAAACCGGGGTCCTTGCACTTGCAAGAGAGGCGCCGGAACCACTGAGCTAACTCCCCGGCCCAGATCTTCATTTTTTTAATCCTGATTTTTTTTATTTACAAATAGCTATACAAAACATTCTAATTTAAAGCAGGAGTGTTTTCTATGACTTTCAAAAGCAAATATCTCTGAATCTCAGTCTGTATCTTTTCTCTTTGTTCCATTTGATATAGGTCGTTGTTGCCCATTAGGAACTTTCTGGACCTCCCCAATCATGCCGGGAGGTGGCAGGTCTACTATGGTTCATATCTGCATATCCCACTGAAACCTCAAAACCTCATGCACTCCCAGGTGGGGCTTTGGGGAGGTGACTGGATCATACAGCATAGTGCTCATCAGGGACCAGTCCACTGATTAGCTAAACGTGATGCTGGGAGGCGGAGCCTTGCAGAGGACATGAGGGTCACCAGAAGCATGCAACAAAAGGGAATATCTTCTTCTTTGTTCTCTCCCCCCCTCCTCTCTCTTTCACTTTCTCTCTCTCCTTCCCATCTCTGTGACATGAGCTATTTCTCCTCTGCCATGGAACCAGCCAACTATGGACCGAAACCACAGAAAAGTATGAAGTTTGTCCTTTAGGGGTGCTGGGGATTGTGTCTCACTGATGAGAAAGCAACTAAGACATGGCCAGAGGAGCAGATTATCTTGGCCCTTCAGACATTGATAGCAGGTGCATGTTACGGACAGCAGTCATCTGACAGTGAGCTCAGCTTTGGTGGCAATTTGGTCTCTGCTGCCACCATTCACCAGCCAATTGACATTCACCTCTTTGCATCTCAGTTTCCACATGATGTGGGGATAATCCTTACACCACAGCTTTGTTAAGAGGATTAAATCAGGCAGCATGTGCCCAGCACCTAGAATAGTCCCTGTCCCCGAGTAGGCCCTCAGTAAGCAGTAGCTATAAGGACTGCTGGCTGCCAGGCCTCCCTGCATTGGTCGACCACAAAGAATGCGGTGCTGGTGCTCGGTGAAATGAATCACTTTTGTTTTCCCCATCCAGACAAAAGAAGTCCCCTGGCTTTTCCTGGGTATAAAGCAGCCAAAGCAGAATGACTACTAAGAGCCCCCTTTGTTCTGACAGAGGCCTCGTTTGTTGCACACAATGCCACTCTGGCTGTCCTGGAAGCCTGTGTAGCTGTGACAAATCTGTTTGGGTTGGAGTAGCACCAGGTCACTGCTGTGATACGTCCAAGCTCTCAGGCCGCCTGGCAAGCACACAGCTGTGAATTCATTCAGAGTGGCCCTGGTCGCTGGGCTCTAGTAACCTCAGGCTTTAAAGTTAGAGAATCAGCAGTTCATTTTGATGACCTTGCTCCTGTCTGGGTGAAGGCTTCCAGGGATGCTGGCCTGCCAGGGCTGGAGGGTTCATGGGAGACATCCCAGACGCGCGTGCTACTGGTGTTGGAAAGGAAAGATCTATGGGATTCTCTCTTCTTGGAGGCTCTTGGGAGTCTTGTACACCTTGGCTGGGAAAAACGCTGCCTTTGCTCTACAGGTTGTCAGTAAGAAGGGGAGAGAGTAATGGAATTTAATAGGAATTAATTGTGAAAAGTTCTTCATTATGCTTAGATGAACCACCAACTTGAAAACAAAGACAATTTGTGAGCTGACTTCAGGGGCAGGCCGTAAGACCTCTGCACACAGCTGGATACTATGTGTGGGCCAGGGAGAACCAGCTCTCCTAGGAGGCTCGCCGGCACGCAGGCTCTGCTCCCTGGAAGCAGGTCTTCCCACTGAAGCTCAGGTCATGAGCCACCGGAGCAGAATCATCCAGTTCCAGGATCCTACTGCACAAGCCGTCATTTAAAATAGTTAATGTTATTTTATTTGTGGTAAAATATGTATGACATAAAATTCATTCACTTTTGAGCTAGGCATGGTGGAGCATACTTGAACTACATAGTGAGACCCTGTCTCAAAAACAAAAAACAAAAACTCAACCACTTTCTAATGTGGGACTGCACAGTGGTTAGTACATACACATTTTCATTCAACCAATCTCCACAACTCTGTCTTCTCAGGCTGATACTGTTCCTGAACCTACACTACACTCACCCTTTCCCTGTCCATCAAGCTTCCTTCCTCCATAAGGCTGAACAATAGGATGAGCTGTCTCTTCTAATTACAGTTCTATTGGAGCCCTTTGAGTATAAGAGAGAGCAGGGTTGACCCTTTAGGATGTGAGGTTTTATAGGAGTCTACAGAAATTGAGTGTTTTTATAGATTTTCATCACCCAAGTTCATTGTCTGTCTTCACATGACATCAGTCTGCCAATCAATGATTTTGATCACTGTGTAGATGACGCCGTGGTGTGTTGTGTTTTTGCACAAAATTCTGAAGAAGACGAAGCTTTGCATCTAGGAAACAGCACAGCACTGGTGCCTACTAGTGGTGAGATCCTGGGCAAGTCACTTCACCACTTGAGTATGAGGTTTCCAGGGAAAATGGCTTCTTTCTTTTTTCAATTGAATGAGAGAATAAATGCTGAAGCATCAGTCATGGTGTCTTCATTTGTCCAACAAATGTAGGCTAAATCTTAATATAAAACAAATTAAAAATGAGATTTCTTACCCCTATCCTTTCCCTTTGAATATTTTCTAATTCACAATATCTATCATACATTCTAGAAATCATTTATATCTTCAGATTTTCAACCAGAAAAAAGTATTTACACATCTGTGACCTATTGGAGAAAGAAAAAATGTGATGTTAAAAAAAAGAAAAAAAGTATATATATAAAAGGGATGGGGGAAAATGGGTAAAATTCAGCTTTGTAGATGTTTAGAATTACCCCAAGAACCTATAATTCACTTTTCCTTATCTCACATGCAGTTCACCAGTCCTGAGACTTCTGCCTCCCTCCCCACCCTTTGAGAACACTTATCCTCATGATAGCTACACAAAGTAGACGCTTGTGTTTGCTCTGGGGTCTGCTTGATTCAATCACTGGTAAAACCTCTACGCACTGTCCCTCAGTTATATGCTCTGGAGAGCGTGGCTGTGGCTGAGTTCCTCTCTCAGAACCTCATGAACATAATCCTTTCTATGTCTGGAGGGGAATCACTTTGGGAGTTGTTTAAACTTTTAGATAAACCTCTGGCTCACACAGGAGAGTCTGTTCTTAACTGATTTGAAACCACTGCACATATGTCTCTCTGGAATGTTGGCACGGTTTGGACAAGCACGGCTTTGCATTTCAAGAGAGAAATCCTTTTTTAAGAACTCAGATGGCTCATCCCTAACATCCAGCTCTCACTCTCTCCCTCATAGACGTATCTGTCTAAATGTAAGACCAAGGAAAATGGCGCAGTTTCTCACCTCACTATCCCATGGACTATGGTCCAGCACAGGCCTGGGGCATCCTGTGAGCATCTATACCAATGTTCCTTGCCATCTCCAATCCTCTGACACTGGCACTGAGCCAGCCACTGCCACAGATACCGTGGTTGCACCCTCCCCTCTGTGGCCTGGTGTGAGAATTTTACTAAATTTCAGTATCGCTCGCATTACTGCTGCAAATGTAGCATGAAAAATTTATATGGAACAAAATGCCTCTTGTCTACACAGGGAGAGGAGAACACATACTTGCCTAGAAACTGGCAAGTTACCTCGTTCCCTAGTTACAGAGCCTTTGATTTAAGTCAAATAGCAAATCTACTAATCTGATACCTTAGACGAGTTCGGGTAGCTACACGCTTAGGGGCTCTAAACTGGCAGTGATCTGAATAACCCAGAGGATGATGGGAAGCAAGTGCACTCGGGCAGCCAGGGCAAAGAGCGCAGCTGGCCCCAAGTACAGGAAAACCTTCCACATCCGGGACTCTGGCGAAGGGAGCACTGATCACAAAGATTCCCGTTCTCCGGCCTCCTATAGTCTCAGTGCCAGATAAAGCCGAGTCTTCTCAGGGGTGGGAAAAAATAAATCAGAATATAGTTTTCTGGTTTTGTGTTTAAACTAGCACTTATTTTTTTTTTCTAATTAGAAAGTGTGTTTATGTCTCATAGAGAAAACTTGGGAGACAGAAACACAACGAAGCAGAGTTAGTCAAGATCTCATGGACAAGGACTACTTTAAACATTTTAATGCATGTCCATTGAAAAAATATATAGATGATTCTCTTAACAAAAATTTATACAGACACACAGAGTCCTGGGTGTATATATATACGTATATATATGTATATATATATGTATGTATATACATATATATATATACATATATATATGTATATACGTATATATATGTATATACATATATATACATATATATACATATATATATACACATATTCTTGTGTTTATGGATCTGTTTCATATAACAATATATTCTAAATACATTCCATGCTAATATATATTCTCAATACGTTGCTCATTGATTATATAAGTCTGCCTCTCCCCCCACCGGGGCCAACGATTGCACTCAGGGTCTTGCAAATGCTAAGCAAGTGTTTTACTGATCTACCTTCTCAGTCTTTTTTATTTTTTATTTTTTTATTTTGAGAGTGTCATGCCAAGTCACTAAAGTACCCAAGTTGAGCTTGATTCGTGACCCTCCTGCCTCAGCCTCCAAATTTGCTAGAATCACGGGCTTGTGCCATTACACCTAGCCCAGTTCTGCCATTTGAAAGGTTTGCAGTTCTCATAGTCACACCCCCCCACACACACACCTGCTAGGAATTAAGGGTATCATAATGTTTTTCTCTCATAAATAAGGACTTGATGAATATTTTTGTATACAAATATTTATTTCTTATTATTTTTAGGACAACTTTCTAGAAGTTTACCTCGTGTTACTAACATAAGGTATTAATTATTATTAATTATTAATCTTAGAAAATCTTTTAGTTCATAGTTTGATTGTACTTATTTGGAAATAATTTCACCAGTGAATAACACAAATGTAAATGACAAAACAAAAAGAAAAGAAATTCTTGCTATAGCCTCAGAATTCCAAAAATTGAAGCTGCTTCTTAATGAACCCTTAAAGTCCAGGCCAGAGATGAGCTATTTCCTAGAACATCAAACAGAAAATGAGCTATCTGCTAATGTCAGCAGAGAAATTCAAGGGAAGTTACTGAAACACAATTTCCAATACTTTGAAAAGCAAGTCCTGTAGAGGAGGGTAAGTATGTTAGACAAGATATAAGGATGCTATGAAATAAATCCATGTATTATTTATTGTAATATATAAATCTGTGGTATCCGTAGACTAACATGTCACAGATAAAACTATGGATAATATGAGTCACATAGATTGTTTTATTTCTACCCACTGTATTCATGCACACATTTAAAAAGAGAGATAGTTTTACAAGGTTTATTATGAAAAAGAGCTCTATCGTCTTATTTTCTCCCTGCTGGAGACAACGATTTTCATATCTTTTTAGCTGACCCTCTTGGCATTTACCTCCACAGTGCTAAATAGCTCATTTAGATTCTTTCCTAGTAAGTATTTTTGGCTTTTAAAATAGATCAGATTACAGAAATTTTTCTTTCATGTATTTAGAAGAAACCATTATACCTTGACTTTCCCCCAGGAGAAATGAAAATTTAGCTCTGTTCCACAGCCATCCACACACACCTGTATTCTCTCTCAAGATAATCATCTAGCAAGCTATCTGTGTGTGTTTATGTGTGCTGTATGATTTTAGTTAGACTAGCAAACAATGGGTATATTATTAGGATAATATTCTTTGATTATTTTATGTGAATTTTGTTTTTCCTGGAGTTAATGACTATTTCCTTCATTTGCTTAGTTATATATATACAGTACTTACCACTCAGTCCATCTCAGCCTCATGACCACGTCAGTCAACAACTGTCCACAGACGTCCTGTTGCCTAAGTCAAGACATTCAGATGCAGCAGCTCTCCCAGCATCTTGCCTCAAAGCTCTCTCCTGGACAGGGGACTGCTCCAGGCTCACCTAGCTCCCCTTGGGCTCAACACACAGTTGCCTCATCCTTGTCCTTCATGTTTGATCTTCTGTTTCCTAAAAGTCACATCTTCCTTCTTGATTACTATTCTAGAAGATTTTTAAAAAGAGTGTCAGGCCGGGCATGGTGGCTCATGCCTACAATCCCAGCACTCAGGAGACAGAGACAACAGGACCTCTGTAAGTTTGAGGCTCACCTGGGCTACATAGTAAGTTCAGGGTCAGCCTGAACTATAAATCTAGACCCTGTCTCAAAAATAAATAAATAAAAAGCATACTGGGAATTAAACATTTTGAGACCCAGAAAATGTTTTTATGCTATCCTCTCATCTGACTGATACTTGACATAATGCACAAAGTACTAGTCTATAAATATCATCTCAAAGTTTTCACAGTACTGATTACTATGTAGATTTCAGAATACTTAAGAAACACAAAGCCGTTCAGATTTCCAGTCTGTGATACGAGCTTGTGTTTCCTCTCTAGATGCTGATAGAGATGCTCTTGAGTGTAAGTGTTCCAAAAGCTAACAGTGATGCCCCGACACTAGTCACTGTCACTCACGGTTCTGATGCTGTAGCTTATGAAATGTTCTTAAGTGACAGTTTCCTCCGATTTTTCCTAGTATACTCTGTTTTTCTCCTCTTCCCCACTTCTACACTTTGCTCTGTTTTGTATTTCCTCAACTCTTTCTTCCAACCCACCGTCTCATGAATGCTGTTTCTGCCCACTTCACGCCCCAGCCACCCAGGAATTGAACTCTATACCTTGCCCTTGTGAGGCAGGCACAGCGCCACTGAGCTAAATCCCCAGCCCTGCAGTAGTATTTTTAATTTCCAAAAGGTCTCTTTTATCTCCTTGATTTCTATAGCATCCTGCTCTTCTTTCATAGATGCTTTCTTTCAGAAAATTAATAATACTTCTAAGTGTTCTTTCTTATATGGTCTCTAAATTTCCAGATTGCTTTTTTTTGGTGGGGTTTTGTTTTTAGATTGTTATTTGTAGAGGCTTTTCTCAAATGTCTAGTAACTACTGGTTGTCTCTTCATATTTCAGAGCAAAGATCTGATTGGAACCTGTCAGATGTGAATGGAGCATATTGAGAGTGGGCTTCAGTGCAAGCAGATCCGACTGGGCCCTCCTTTTAGGGAACCTCTGATACTAGTATCTTCAGGTTCTTTCTCTTGAACTGGTCAGATTCCACAAAGAAGGGTCATCTGACTTCTTGCCAGGAGACTGCAGACCTGCTTGTCAGTATTCTGAGAGCCGAGTGAGGGGGAAGAGCTGGGAGTCAATTCCCCTGCTTTTGAAGCAGCCTAGATGTCAAGTGTGACTGGTGCCCACAGACCCACTGTTTTATAATCTGTAAATTCATATTTGTAGTCTCTTTGTTAACTCTGTTTCCAACACATCTCTGCCATGGCTACGTGAGCGCTTTGGACCTTCCGCAGAAGGAGCTTTTTTGCCGCCCTTCCTCTCCTGGACAAGGATTCTGGCCCCTCAGTCCAGCCAACTTGGGACTCATTCATCTTATTATCATTTTCAGTATTTGCTACTGTTAACTACTTTTTCAGTCTTTTCAGGCTTAATTCACATAAAAATTGCCATCATTTTTATTTAGTTTCAGTAGTAGAAGTATATGTGTGTATATCCCAGGTGCAGTAATGGTTCATAGGAAAGGAAATCAGGAACAAACTTCAGCACAGAAGTACAATGGCAATACACTGAGGGATGGGTAAGAGTCAAGGGGAAATGCCCCAAATTGGCTCTTCCTCTTAAAGAATAAAAACTAAATGCAACCCCATGTCAGAGGAAGAAGGAACACCTCACAGAAGGGAGCCAGACTGAGGTCACTTTGATTGTGTTAGGTTACTGCCTCCGGCCTAGCCAATGAAAACACCTACCATTTTCAGATTGCTTCTATTCGTTGATAGTGAACACTGCAGAGGTTTTCATGATAGCAAATAGCCCGCTGCAGTACACTGATCTAAGTCCTGGTGTGGATAATTCACCTGCATTAACTCACCTGATCCTCACAATGTCACCAAATGAAGCAAAGGCATAAGAAGGCAAAGGGACATATCCATGATTATAAAGGTAATAAATGACAATGTAGAGATTTGAATGCTCCTGCTTTTTTTTTTTTTTTTAAGGTTTTTTGAGACAGGATCCCGCTTTGTGGTTCAGGCTGGCCCTGAGCTCAGCCTCCAACTCACATCACAGCAATCCTCCTGCCTCTGCCTCCCGAGTGCTGGGATTACAGGTGTGAGCCACCACGCCCGGCACTGTGGTATGTGGTACTGATTGCTGCTGGGGGTGAGTCTCCACGCCCAGTATTGTTGTGTGGTTACCGGGGATAAAATTCAGGTCCTTGAGCTTACAAGACAGGCACCAGAACCACTGAGCTAACTCCCCAGCCCAGAATGCTCCTGCTTTTGACACTGAATTTAGATCTTTGCACTATATTTGTAAGGTGGGAATTATACCTAAATTGGCCAGTGGTCTATATTTTCCCCAAGGTTCCCCCCATCTCACACCCACTCACACCGAGAGCCATTTGCTACATTTTCCTATAGAACTGTTTGTTTTCTTTTCTTTGTTGAAGTTTGGTATTTCTCTTTTAATTTTTTCAGCTATAATTAGTTAAGATCATATTTCTGACAAGGTCATCAGAGTATGTTTCTTAGTGTTGTTTAGAGATAATATAATATCTTATGGCATATTCTGAGAAATTTAGCAGATTATAAGAAGACTCTTGATTTTTTTTTTTTTTTTTTTTTGAGACAAGGTCTTGCTTTGTAGCTCAGACTGGTCCTGAACTCAGCCTTGAACTCAACAATCCTCCTGCCTCTGCCTCCAGAGTGCTGCAACCACAGGTGTGAGCCACCATGCCCAGCACTGTGGTATGTGTTTCTGATTGCTCCTGGGTGTGAGTCACCATGCCTGGCATTGTTGTATGTGGTTACCAGGGATTAAACCCGGGCCCTTGCACTTGCAAGGCAGGCACCTGAACCACTGTGCTAAATCCCAGCCCAAAAGACTCTTTGCCAAATACAATAGAATAATAACAAGGCCCAAGAAGTTACTTTCTGTGTGTGTGTGTGTGTGTGTGTGTGTGTGTGTGTGTGTGTGCTTTATAACATAAAAAAATGTGTTTTTGTCTCTGTGAAATGAGTTTCAAGTTCCTGCTGGAATGAGTCAGAAATTAAGCTTCAGCAACACTCTGGTTTTATCCATTTGTCTTTGGCTCTTCCTTGGCATGTTGTATGCAGATATTCTCTTTACTATGTAGCACCTCTTCCATAATTAGCATGTTTACATAGTAATATTCTGAAGTGGGCATGGAAGGTACAGTGGAGGATAAGATCAGTGAGCAAGACTGCCTGTCCCCACTGAATCACTGAGATGTCCTTCGGTACAACCAACCAGACCTAGGGTGGCAAAAATGGCGAACATAAATGTGAGAGAAATGATAAAGTGACATGAAGAAAAGAGGACAAGGAAAAGAAAAGAGAAGAAATAAATGGAACAACTGTTAAGAGTATCACAGAGACATGTGCATCCATGTTTATAGCAGCTCAGTTTATGATTGCTAAATCTTAGGAACAACTAAAATGTCCATCAACTAGAGACTGGATCAAAAAAGATGTGGTTCTTTTACAGAATAGAGTATTACTGGGCCATAAAAAATGATAAGATTGTGTCATTCATACTCAAATGGATGTACATTCAGGACATCCTCCTAAGTGAAATAAATAGGTCACAGATGTGTAAATATCATATCTTTTCTCTGGTGTGAGAAAACAAAGATGTAAATGAGTTCTAGAATGTATGGTAGATATTGTGAAATAGAAAATATTCAAAGGGAAATGAGGTATAGGGGTAAAAAATGAGCAAAAATGAGATGATAATAAAAAGAAAGGAAACAAAGCTTATGTATATAGGGGGTGGGGGTGGTAGCGTGGATAAGAGAATGGGAAAAAATGAGCATTAAGTTGTGTCATATACTGGTACAAATTCTCACTGTTGAGTGCAATTATGATGTGTACCAATAAATATTTGAATAATAAAAAAGAAGAGCAGCTAGTGGGGGGAGGGTCCCAGTGGTTGTCTTGGCTTTTCATCTGGTTTCCAAGTAGCGGTTGAGCCATTAGCTCTAAGGGTCAAGTGTTACCTTTCATTCCAGCTAAAACATGGCTTTCTCTATTCTGCAATAGTCAATTAAAACCCATTATATTTGCCTTTTTATTTCATATCTCAGTACTTATAGCACAGCATCAATGCAATTCAGCCTCTCAATGCTACTGGCCTTGTCCAGAGATGACCTTTGACAGCCTGGGCTTCCCTATGCCTCAGGCCTCCAGGATCCTCCAATCCTTGCTACTGCCTCTACTTGTACGGAAGTCACCTCCTGACTTGGCCTTTGAATGCCTCTGAGTACATGGCACTTGCCTTGCACCATGTGGCTTAATCTCTTTGCACCCTATAAAAATCATTCCGTGTGTGCGTGTGCTTCATCCTCTGCCAGACTGTGAAGTCGCTGAAGGCAGGAGGTCTCTATAAACATGCCTCTCTCCCCACTGCTCTGCTTCACTGCACCTGTCACAGGATTCTGCACATTGGCTGGCTTCACTGATGTCCTCATATGTGTCAGGGCCTGTTCCAAACAATTGACATGGGGATAGTCATTTAATCCTAAAACACAAAGAACTGGAAATAGGAAACTGAGGCAGACAGCAGTTTGCTTGGCCAAGTTCCACCTTGAAAACCCAGGACTCCAACCCTTTTTGACATTGTATGATCAATCAAAATGAGAGACAAATGCCGTCAACTATGGACATCTACCAAGTAATTAAATAGGAAAAGTCACAGGCCAGATAGAGCCAGAGCCTTGAGCTTAACTTCTGCCCTCTCTGCATTGAGGGAGTCTACCAAATGATGCTAAGTATTTCATGGTTACCTCTGGCTTTTGAAAACATGAAGAAGAGACCACACAGACTCATCTGTCTGTTTCTAGAGGAGCCTCTCTCCAAGATGAGTCAGGGCTGAGGCTCTCCTAAGGGCCAGATTAGGGGAAATGCTGAGCGAAGTTATAGGGCATAGTTTTCAGGGCAAAACAGGAGTTTACTTTGTGAAGATCTAGGATGTTTTCCCGGTTTTTTGTATGATGTCTTTGAGCTTGGCAGGAATGTAACACACCAGATATAAGCTCTTTCCTTAGAGCCCAGAAGTTTGAAATACAAAAGCATTTGGAATTGCTTTTAAATGCCAGGTACTTAAAGTCCCCAACATAATGACTTATTAATAAAGCTCTCCACTGCTTGTAAGTGAATGTTATTAATAAATCCTATTTAACCAGTCAATGTAATCTGATTAACTGGAATAAAAAGGCATCTAAGATCCCTAATAATTTGCTGAACTTGCACTACACTAAGAGACATCTATGATACAAACCAAAGAAAAACATGTTTTTGTGAATTTGTGTGCGAGAGGTACAATCCGTGCCCAGCACCTTCCCTGGGACACTCATGGCTTTTTAACTCAACCATACACACCAGCAACCCACCAGGGACTCGGCGGGGATCTGTCTGGCTCCCGCTGACAGCCAGCTATATTTCTCTGCCTTCCATGCTCTGAAGCCACAAAGCTGCAGCCTCCTTGGCAGCCCCTACCCCCGGCCATGATGGGAGAGGACAGTGGAACTGGAAGCAGCCTATGTGAGCCACACGAATGCAGGAGCAAGGGGGGCAAACCAGGGCCACCATCCAGTACCACCATTCGAGACCACTGTCTGAGATCTCCCATCGGGCCGCTCCCCAGGGCCTCCGCGGGGGCCCTGGCCAGAGCAGTCAGGGGATCTGCTCCTGCCTCTCCGGGGCTTGGGACCTGCTGATCGCCTCTCAGCCAGTTTCCAGCAAAGAGCTGCACCCCCATTCTCAAGTCCAAATTTGAGCAATCACTGGGGGAGGGATGGAAAAAACAAAGGAAAAATTTTCCATTAACACCATGTTAAGGCTCTAATCCTTGTTTCTCGTTGTATTAACTACAATCCCTTGTTCTCTCCCTCCGAGCCACAGGTGGCCCTGACACCGCCCCCCATCCTCCCACCCCCACCCCCGCTATCTCCACACCTTTTCTCTTCTGCTCAGCTCCAGGCCAGCCCATCCTCTTCCCCATGCAGGGGTAGGAGCGGTCAGGAGGGAGCTTCCATGTTCGTTTCCATCCCAAACCTCCTCTCCTTTAATTCTTCTTCCACATTCAGGCCAAATCTCATCGTTGGGGTCGTTCTCAGACAGGCTGGCCTTGTTTACAATACATCTTCAGGGTTGAGGAAACCCTTAGAGAAAGCATGGACCATCCAGTCTCATGGGGAAGCCCACTGGTTGGGTGGAGACATTACCAAATGGAAGGGACTAGATTAGTCACATGACAGTTAGTCATATGACAGTTACATAAGTGATACCTAATCTTCCACTGTGGTCAGAATTCCGCGTGAGAAGCCTCATCAGGGATGACTGAGGTGCTCACTGTAGCAGTTTTAGGGAGGAATCAGACAGGTTCCACTTTTATTTCAGCATTCATTTTGCAATGTTTTTATTTGGCTTTTTAAAATCTCATAATAACGACTTTTTCTTTCTTCTTCACTTAATATAAAAGTTCTTGGTCCTATGCCTACCGCCAGTTACTTGTGTATATTGCTTGGCTCTAATATAAGGTCTGAACAACCCTTAGAAAGTAACAGTAACACTCTTAAACATCGCCACCCTGTGGCCACATGAAAACATAACCGGAAGTGGCCATGGCCGGGGTATCAAGAAAGAAATTCAACTCTGTGAAGCCACCTCCCCGCCATTCTCCAACTCCACTCTGTCCTATCGCGAGACAATACTAACAGCCGTAAACATAACTACTGTGTCTCTAAAGCAAGTCTCCAAGCAAAAGTGCTAGGAAGGCAACTTCCCACCAAGTCAAACACTCTGCATCTCCAGATGGGATATTTCACCAGAGGGCAGGTTTGAAGTGGACTCTTCAGAAAGCTCTTTCCTCCAACAAGACTGCAGAGGGTATGTTGTCAGTGTCTGTGCCTTTTTTCAGGCCAGAGTTGCTGCCTCCCTCGTGTGTGAAGAAGACAGCTTGGAATGGCCCCACAGCTTTCCAGGAACTCCATGAAGCCTCTTACACCTGGTCACCCTGCTGTTAGGTGCCAACAGCTCTTGTCACTCCTTCGGGAATTGTGACAAACACTTTCCGGCTGCGGAGGAAGGGGCACAGGCCTGAGTCAGCGGGCCTGTGGATGATGTGGGTAATCATCCCTGGCAGTGGGCTCCTAGAATTGCGCCTGGGCAGCTGAGCGTGCAGAGAAGAATGGGCTCCAGCTCTGCAGGAGTGCTCGCCCTGCCCATGGACACCCGATAGGCGCGGCTGCTCATCTGGGTCATTGCTTTCCCAGCAGCACTCTCCTGGTCTGGTCTGGATACCCAGTCAATCCAGTTCTCCCGCGGCTGCGTCTGTGGCGGAGTCAGGTTTCTTTGTTATGGTTCATTTCCCTTGCTCACTAACTAGAAAAAAATTTGATCAGACATATGCATGTTTGGTCAGTTCTGAAGTGTTTCACAGCAATGGGTGCATGACTTTGTCTCACTGAAAATTTATTGGGTTAACTGCTAAGGAACAACGGCCCACCTCTTTACCTGTGACAACATTGACAAAACTGTCATTTTTCCATCATGTTTTTTACACTGTGTATTTGAGATAAAGATATTATTTTACCTGGAAAACTGAGACTCAATTTAAATTAACTAGGATGCAGAGAACGGACTGGAGTTTCATAAATTTTAAACAGAAGATTTATTTTCCTAGCATTAAGATAAAAAAAGGTAAAATGAAAACTGATTACTTTCTGTTATCTAATGGAGAACAGCAGTAATACCAAATCATGCTTAGGGCTGGAATTCCAACATTCATTTGACTAAGTGGTTCATTTGTTAAGTACCTACATAGAAATATTGGGCAAATTCTACAATTGTCAAAACTTGTGAACTAAACAAGTTCTCTCCAATGCAAGGGACCTGTATCATAATAATTATTTTCTATACCACATCAGCCACAAAAGGAAGTAATTCCAGGCCTGGTTATCAAGAGGATATTGTGATAAGAGGGAGATTTTGAAATGATCCATCGATAACTCAAAATATCTTGACGAGCAAAACCAAGAATGGGTTAGGGACATACATACAGAAGGAATGGCTTGAGCATACATTTCTGAGGCAAGACAATATTTGAAAATAATATATATGGTTTGGATTAGCTAGAGTAAAAATATATGGAAAGTAAAGTTAAACAAATAGTTTGGTGTAGGGTAATAAAAATGGCTGGAAATTCATGTATCAGTCAGGACTCCATCAGAGCCTGAAGAGCCCAAGTTGGCAGGTCAATAGAAAGAATTTAATAAGGGAATTACTGATTAAGGGTTGAAAACTAACAAGGAGATTGGTGTAGCCACCCTGGGTTACTGTCACCAGGAACTTGCTGGACATACAAGGCCAGAGTCTGAGTGCTATGACTACCCTGAGAAAGCCATGTCTCTTGTGAATGTTGACCATTAAGAACTGAGACCATGAAAGGAAGTCTTTTCGGTGACAGCGGAAGTCACAAGAAAGAGCAAAGTCCCTAAGGACCTGCCTGACTTGAAGCAGAGGGTACCCTGCTTCTTTCTCAACATACAGTTTCTCATACTGAACAAACCCAACACAAGCTAGTTAACTAAGAAACCTTGGGAATGCAATTGGCAAAGGAATAGCAAGATGGGAGTAATCGGGCGATTAACTGCAGTCAGGTTGTAGGGTGGGTTATTTGCTAAACAATGAGAGGCCATAGCTGGGATTTTGGAAGAGAACATAATGGTAACTGAAAGGTGATAATAAAATTCCTGAATTGGCTGTCAGTTATATAAGTGTGGTAAGTTGAATAAAGACCCTCAAAAGACATCCACATCCTGATCCCTGGAACCCAGCAATTCCTTACATGGTCAAGAGACTTTGCAGATGTGATTATAGTACATCTTGAGAGACAGAGAGACTGCCTGGGTTATCCAGATGGGACCTAAGGAGTCACAGGTTCCACATATGGTGTCAAAGGAGGAGTCAGAGAGAAAGTCCTGTGGTGACAAATAGAGTGGGAGTGTGTGCTTTGAAGGTGGAGAAAAAGGACGCTAGCCAGGGAAGGCAGTCAAGCTTCAGAGAGTGGAAAGGCAAGAAAATAGATTCTCTTCTAGAACTTTGGATGAAATCAGCCTTGCCGGTAGCTTGCCAGCAGCGTGCTGAAATGGCCTGCAGAATAAGAGAATAAGATCATGTATTAGGCACTCAGTAGATGGCACTTGGTTACAGCAGCAAACAAAAATTTGTGTAGTATGTTAGAGATGAACTGAATAAATCAGAGTATTATCATTATGTGTCCTTTCCAGGGTCCACGGATCGTAAGTAGTCCTTTTATTCCAGATTAAATCCTCCAAAAAGGCAGTTTCCACCCAGGTGCCCAATACACCGCACTGCAAGGACCCACACCGCACCCAGAAGCACATGCAGCTCCTCCCAAGAGGCCGAGTCTGAAACAGCTTCCAGCTCCCATATGCTTGGTGTCCCCCTGGGGTGCGGGCTACACCCTGTGACTTGCTTCTGGTGGACAAAGTGATACAGATAGGATGTCGCTTCCCAGATTGACTTATGGAAGACTATTGTTCCTTCCTGTTTTCTCTTGTAGTCAGCTCTCCATCACTGGAACCTGAGTCAACTTCATAGCAGCTCGCTTTGGCTCATGGCTCAGAGTTTCCAGGCTCATCACTGGGTAGATCCTTTGTTTTTAAGCTGGTTACAAGTTGGCATATGATGGCAGGATTCCCGGCAGAGCAAAACTACTCACTGCATGCTCACAAAAGAAAGAAGAAGAGGAAGAGACCAGGGTCCCTTTGTCCCCTTGACATAAAGACATCCTGAGGGTTACACCTCCATTAGGTTCCACTCTCTCCCAGCTGGGATCCTCTGGGGCACCCTCAAGATCCAAACTGTAGCATCACACGCTCTCCCTTCCTCTTTTCCCTTTCCTCACTCCTCCGCCTCCTTTTCTGCTTCCCTGACCATCTCGATGTCCACAGCTACCAGACGTGTCTGGAGACCTCCCAGCCTGTGAGGGTCCATTCTCCTCTGGAGCCTCAAGCCTTGACCATTAGACCAGGCAGGGCTTGTGTTTGTTCGTTTTATGCGCTATTCGCGCAGGTCTTTCTCCAGAGGTTCCCCGAGGCGTGGTCCCGTCAGAGTGGGAGCGAGCTGCAGGCCTCCCCTTCCAAGCTCCAGCTCCCCATGAGAATGTTTTCATTGGCCATTTGCATAAAGCCCTGCACCGGCGCTGACCATGAATTGTTTATTTACACTCAGGAAATACATATTGAAGAATGAAAATTAAAGCAGAAGCAAATTAGACTGAATTCTGGGTGGTAAGGAGGATTCTGTGAGGATTTCACAGGCAGGATCAGAGAAAGGATTTGGCCATTATCTGAAGTGATATTTAAAATGGCGCACGCTCTCTCCTCCCTGCTTGTTGTGAGCCTCTGTCCCTGGGTCCTGGGCTCCTGCGCTTCCTGCTGTTGCTATATCTTGCTTTCATTTATTTAGTACTGAATCCCATGCTCAGTGTTGAAGGTTTCACATGTTTCTCTCATTTCTTTACTATGATTCAGAAAGGAAGGCAAGTATTACTATACCTATTTTACAAATAAGACAGCTGATACTTGAAGAGATCAAATCATTGACTCCCGATCACAGAGCAACAGAGTGCAGACCTTGGAGTTCAGCTCTGGTCTGTTTGACTTAAGGCCAGGTCACTAAACACTGGGCTTCACTACCTCCCTAGGAGAGGACTACTTCCTGTCTTCTCTTAAGATGAGCTTTGCTGTTTAAATTCTAGTTTTACCTCCTATGTATAAATTTCATTTGCATTTTATATAAACTTATATCCCCTCCCAGTTTTATTTTTAAACAGAAACAGCACAGTGTTTCTGACAACTGGAGCAGGGTAGTTATCATAGGGGCTTCCCTGGGTATCATAGTGTGTACAGGAAGATCCCTGGCTTCTGGCCCCTTGATGCCAAGAGCACCGACCCCAAGTTGTGATAATCAACAATATCACCAGATATTGCTGATATCTTCTGGGGGAGGAGAGAATAACATCATCTCCATCAAGAATCTCAGGGCAGGGGATTTATTTAGCTCAAAGTTTCTGGTACCTGCCTTGCAAATGCAAGGTCTGGGTTCCATCCCCAGTAACCACATACCACAATGCTGAGTGTGGTGACTCATACCCATCAGTAATCAGTACCACATATCACAGTGACAGATAGATGTCGTGCCTCATCTCTGTAATCTCAGCATTCAGGAGACAGAGGCAGGAGGATTGCTGAGTTCAAGGCTGAGTTCAGGACCAGCCTGAGCTACAAAGTGAAACCTTGTCTCAAAAAATAAATAAGAATCACTGGGCAAGTGATGGATATGCCTAGTGGATATTTCCATAAGGACAACGAGCTTCAGAGTTGCCTTCAATTCATTCAAGAAAGTGTTTGAAACCTATGTAATGTTAGAGGACCTGTCAATAAGGTCATTTTCAATTAAGTCTTCAGAAAAAAGCCCAAAGATGACAAGGCCAAAATAGCTTGTCATTTTAGCCAGTGTGACAGTGAGACAGAGCTCTGTGACCAGCACAGAGGCAGGTCATGCAGCAGTCTGCAGAGACTCTGGCTCTCTTTCCCTCTTCCTTCTCCCCTCCCCACCTCCGCTCACTCCTCTCTGGCAATAGCATCTATCAGCTCACCTGAGACATCACACAGCATAACTATTAGGGCACTCAGGAGATTCTAGATTTTACACTCTAAAAACTGCTGTTTGCAAAATTGTTACCACTGTCAGAAGTCTAGAACAGCATTAGGAGCTGGAGGTTGAGATTTACAAAATGACTAAAGAGACGGGAGCTTCTGCAGGAGATGCTTAGCCTAACGCTGCATCTCTGTAATGCAGAGGAGAGTTCTAATGGCCTTAAATATGGATTAGATACAACTTGTAGAGTTGGTACCAGCTATTTTACCTCTTTAGGGGGACTGTTGGAAAGTATCATACAGAGGCTTTAACTGAACTTGAGTATTTCCCATCGTAGACCCCAAAAATATATTGAGGGCCAGTAGTTTACTTTGGAGGTAATCCCAGGAAGCATGGTAAGAAGCTAGGGTAGTCCACTGGATAAGGACAGGAGCCAACAGGCAGTGTGTGGAAATGTGATTACCCGTGCTCTGCCGCTCCAGGCCTTCCATGCTTCGGTAGTCAAAGATTGCTCCTGGGGACATAAACTCCAGAGCACTTCTGGGGTGCCATTTTTGTGTTCAGCCATGTGCCGATGGGCAGAGAATATCCACTGTGAAAGAAGCAGAAGTCCAAGGCAAGCAGCAGAAGTCAGTTACCTACGGCTGCCCAAGACGCTGCCCCAAAACTTATTGGCTTAAACCAACTCGCATTTGGTGCATCACAGTTTCTGTGGGTCAGAAGTCCACGTGGAACTTAGCAGGGAGACATCCTCTGTCTCATAAAAGAGCACTGAGCTCTGCCCAGGGCTGCGGGTTTTCTGGCACCTGGAAAGGCCTCTCCCAGGCTTACTCCAGAGGCTGCCGGCAGAATCCCCCTCTTTACAGGTTGGGTTGATGGCATGAGGACCTCAGCTCCTTGCTGCCAAAGGCCTCCTGTGGTTCCTGCCACAGCGACCCTTTGGAGGAGGCTCACCACCAGGCAACTAGCTTCACTAGGAACAAGCAGGGAAGAGAGAGGGAGGCAGCATGAGGACCAGAATGCCACCCGCCACTTCCAATCATTCCCACCCAAGGAGGGGATGAGACTCAAACACCAAACCACAAAGAGCCTAGGGCTGAGCGAAAGGAATCCGGCCAGGGCACTGGCACATCTGCCCCAGAAAACTAAGTCCATGTTGACACTCCACATGATGGGAAACACAGCAGTTTGTCAAAAAGAGGTCCCGGCGCACGATATTCTAAAAAGGCAAATGTTACTAAAATTGAGAACATTTCAGAACCTGGTACAGATTCAAAATTGCCCTTCATTTTCTCAACAAGCCTGGAGCTCTTGACCTACCCATTCCGCAACCTCTACAAACTGTGAGCTAAATAAATTCTTTCCCTTTAACTTTGGATATTGGGTATTTTACCTCAGGCAAGAGAGAACATCCAGAGACTCTGCATTAAATCCACAGCAGTCCCCGCCCTCAGGATGGCGACTGTCTGCTGGGGGAGGACAGAACCAAGGGAGTGCCATGGGCAGAGGTGCTTATGGGGGGACATGAGGCTGCAGGAGCTGCAAGTTCCAGTCCAGTAGGGTGGGGACAGTGATGTCCTTCCTTCAGAAAGACCCAGGGAGGTCAAAACACTCCAACTACACACCTTCCCTTGGATGCCTTCCCTCTGATCCTTCCCTTTGATGCCCTCAGGGAGACTCCAGACAGACCACACTTTAGGAAGGACCCCATCCCAACCCTGAAGCCAGGCAAGAACAACAGAGAAAGAAGGGAGAAGGGAGCAGGAGCTGAGCCACTGAGAGCACTCCTGAGGACAGCAGCACTGCCCTGTCCCTCGCCTGATAGCGCAGCACCCAGCCCGGCCCAGTCTCTCCCCCTCTGCCCCCAGGTGCTTCTCTCCTTCTGTCTGCTTGTAGATGGCAGCTGCTGTGCCAACACCTTCAGGGCAAACGCGTCCTTGTTGTTCGAGCATCTTCCCCCGTGTTTAAGAAGAAAGACTTTGTCTTGGGGTTAAATTCATTATTATGGACACTGGAGTGAAGTCCAGGGATACATACCTGACAATGCTCCTGTGGCTTAATTCCAGCCTCTTCTCTACTAACAGTTGTTATGGTTGTGTTTAGACTCCACCCCAAAAGTCTTATGCAGCCACAGGTGGAGCTTTCTCTGGAACTGATTCATGGCTCAATGCTAGACTCAAGGGCAGCAGAAGTAAGGGTGTGAGTGCTGCCTGCCCCAAGTGGTCTGAATAAAATAAAGGAGGCAGAAAGGAGCTGGGATTTGTCTCCAGTGGTACCACGCTAGCCTTGTAACGACAAATATGGCGGAAGGGACAAGAGAAGAAAGACTCCCCTGCTGTCTTTGCTACCCCATGAGCACCATGCACTCTCTCCTCTGTGACGCCCCTCTGCCACCAGCCACTCTGCCCAGGAGCCAGTTGACTGTGGAGTGAAACTATGTACAAACTATGAGCTAACTAAACCCTTTCCCTTTATTTTGGATATTGGGTATTTTACCTCAGGCAACAGAGAAAAGTAAGACAAGAATAAATGGCAAAAAAGGAAAGGAAGAAGAGTCACAGAACTAATGACAGGGCCTAAGGTGCTTCGTTGAGTGCCCTTGAGAGCCACCAAGTGACTAGCTAAAAAACTAAATCCTGTCTGTATGGCTCTGCAGTCCAGGCATCCCTGACCACACTGACTGCCTTCAGTCTCCAAAAGGAAGCACAGCATGCTGCACATGCTAAGAAGTTTCTCCAACTCCAGTTAAATCCAGCTCCCCTCCCACCTTCAACCTGAGCCCAGGCAGCTGACCATGGCTTAAGAAAAGCCCGCCCAGGGAAGTGTCCACACTGCAGGGAGCCTCATCCTCCTATGGCTGCCCGAGGCTGCCCGCCTACTCTGTGCTTCTCCAGTGTCTCACCATCCTGCTGCCCTCCCCTCTACTCGTGCAGGGTCTCCTTGTCCGCTCTCTTCTTGTTCCTCCAAAGAGAGCTCCCCCGATGCCCAGCCACATACACTGCAAACCAGTGATAGTCACCAATACAAGCTTTACTGCTACAATTGGAAGCTGGAAGCCAGAAGCTGAAAGCTGATCCTGCTTCTCAGCCTGCGAGCCCTTCCCTCCCCACGAGCTCCCCTGACCTAGGCCATTCTCCCTGCTCCCTCTACGCCATCCACTGGTTCCTACCAATCACCCCATCAGCATGCAGGCTCTCTGGTCTCTCTTCCCTCACCTCTCAAACTCATTGCCTATACAACCCACTCATCTCTCTCCTTCCTTAGATGGGAAAACTTAAAGTTGTCTATTGTTTCCACCTCTAATTCCTGTGTTCTTTCCCTTTTTGATCCACTAGGCCAGGGTTCTGCCCGCACCTGTCACCAAAACTGATGCTGTCACCAGGGACCTCACATTGCCAAGCCTGTGGCTGGTGCCAAGGCTGTCCCCAGGCAGATGTCTTCCCTGACATCCAAAGCCAGATTCATCTGCTTCCCAAAGTCTTTACTTCTGTGTCTATAGACATCTCAAGGTACTATGTTCAAGCCCAAAGTTCTCCCATTCTGGTCCCCACCTCATGTCACACCTGTTATCCCATGAGTCATCCCAGCGGCCATGACCAGCCCAACTGTTCAACCCTAACACCTGGCTGTCACCATGTTGCTCTTCTTTCCAGTTCTCATCTCCAATCCATCAACAAATCTGGTCTTCTTTTCCTATAAAATACAGTCAGAATTTCATCACTCATAGGTGCTGCCACAGTTCTATTTAGGGCCTGGCTGTCTTTCTTGTGCTTTGCTGTGGTAGCCTTCTGACTGGCTCCTCTGCTTCCGCCTGTGGCCTCAGTGATCTCCTCCCAGGAGAGCACCCAGAGTGATTCTTCAAAAACTCACACTGGACACATGACACTGCTCCGCTGAAAATCCTCCACTGGTGATATTGTGAAGACAGAAATCTGAGGTGTAACCTAGGATGCCTTCGGATGGCTGGTAGCTGTAGCTGGCAGTCCTTCCTCCTCGCTCCACTCTTTCCTCTCACGGGTCATCACGCTCTGGCCTTTGGGCTTTGGAAAGGTGCCCAGCAGCCTTCAGCCATCCCTGAGACCCTAGCCAGTCTTGTTCTTCACACACCAGCTGTAACAGTTGTGGGATCCACTTGGCTAAGAAATACCTCTTGGATCGACTTAGCTCCATACTGGGTGTGTCTGCAGGATTGACTCACTGGAGAGGGAAGACCCAACTTAAATGTGAGTGGCATGCCCAGTAGGCTTGTACCCTCAATGAAACAAAGGGAGAAAGATGAAGGGAGTCTTACATTTGCTTCTGTGGAGGTACTCCAGTCTTGCGTCCAACACAGACATGTCAGCCTTCCACCCCAGACCACTCAGTTTCCCAAGAGAGACTTGCGTGGATCTCTACAGTGAGCTCCAGACCTTGGACTTCTGATTGGATCTTCCAGCTCTCCCACACACAGATAGTCCTTTTGAATTCTTCCACCCCTTACTGCAGGCAGCAATGGCAAGCCTACCTTGTAAGTCCTTTATATGTCATGTCATGTCATGTTGTGTTATGTTATGTTATCTATCTATTCCTCTAGTGAATACTAACTGATAAATACCTTATTTCCTAGTTCAGAGGTGGAATCAAAAAGGAAACCTACTCCAACCCTCTTGCCCGTCCAGAGTCCCTTGAACATTCACATTTTCTCCTTGACCTTTGAATGTGTTATCCAGCACTCCTAATAAGAAAAATGTGGTGATTCATCAGCGTCTTAGGGATGGCCCTCACCCTTGAGCCAAATCCTGCTAGCAGATGGACAATGGCAGTTTCTCAGAGGTCACTAGAGGAGGCAAAGCCTATCTTGTTGGGTCACGAGCAGTGAGCTCCTGATGACAACTATGACTTCCAGTTATCAGCCTTACCTCTCAACTCCCAGTATGACCGGAATCTGGGGAGGAAAAACAAAGTGAAGAAACAAAAAGAGAGAGGGCTAAGGATTACAAGAAGGATACTGAATCTTCCCCTTCTTTCAGGAAATTGTATCTCCGAGGGATTTAAAGAATTAGCATACAAAAGAAAAATTCATATCACAGTCACATATGTGCACCCATGTTTATAACAGCTCAGTTTGTGATTGCTAAATCTTGGAAACAACCAAAATGTCCATCAACTGGAGACTAGATAAAGAAGATGTGGGGAAAAAAAGAAGAAGATGTAGTTCTTTTATAGAATGGAGTATTACTCTATCATTAAAAACGATAAGATTGAGTCATTCATAGTCAAATGGATGTACTTTGAGGACATCCTCAAAAGTGAAATAAATAGGTCATGTGTAAATATCGTGTCTTTTCTCTGGTGTGAGAAAATGAAGTTGTAAATGAGTTGTACCATGTATAGTTGATATTGTGAAATAGAAAATATTTAAAAGGAAAGAGAGTGTAGGGTAAATAACAAGGGGGAAAAGAATGTGACAGTAATAAAGAAAAAAGGAAACAAAGCTTATGTATATAGAAGATGGGGGGGTTGCAGGGAAGGAAGGAAGAGGAAAAAATGAGAATCAAGTTGTGTCATATTCTGGTACAAACTCTCAAGGTGTATTCATAATGTACCAATAAAGATTTGAATTAAAAAAAAAGAATTAGCATACAAACTGATGAGTGGACTTTATCTGTACATATATATCTGTACATGTATTACTAAGCAGTATAAAGCTGAAGTATTTCTCTATGGATAACTTGAGACATTACGTGAAGTGAAAGAAGCCTGTATAACAGACCATATATGAATCCACTGATAGCAAATGTCCAAGTGGGTAAATCTATAGAAGAAAGTAGATTCCTCGAGGGATAGAGGATTCCACCTAGGGGTAGAGGAGTTGGGGAAACAGAGACTAAATGCTAATAGGTACAGGTGCTTTGGTGGGTGATGAAAATATTCTAGAGTGGGTTGAATATTCTACAGCAAGACAGTTGTACAACTCTGAAGATATCAAACTGTTGAATTTCACATTTGAAATTGTTATCTCTGAAGATATCAAACTGTTGAATTTCACACGTTGAATTCTTGGGCTTCTGGTTTTCATATTTTAAACAGGTAGCCTGTATAGTCTGTGAACTACTTCTGAATAAAGCTATTATTTTTAATTATAGGGAAGAGTATGTATATGAGGCAGACCCAATTTGAAGCTAATAAAGCTTGATTTTCAGGCCCCTCACTTGTGTGGACCCTCTTTGGTATAGATGTTCAAGTCATAGCTAAATTTTTATTCATAACTCTTTATTCTCTTTTTTTAAAGAAGGATTGTCAGAAAGTATAAGCTTTATGATCTACAAAACTTGAATCTGACTAAATGGACATACATTACCAGTAAACATGATTGAAACTTTTTCAAAATCATTATTGCTCCTCTCTTTGTACAGTGCAAGAGCCTCAAGGCAAAAAGAGCCAGGGAATCTCTGGAGACCTCCTCTCAGTTACCACTGATGAAACTGTCACATGACTTCATGGCGAATTTGACTGCAGGCTGAGGGTGGAATTCCTAAACTCTCCTGGGAGTGTGAGAGAGAAGCAAAGACATACGTTCCTCCTGTTATGGGACGCTAGCTCCACAGGATTTACTGGTCCCCCAGGAGCTGTTCCAAGAGTAAACTCCTCAGGAGCACCATGAGGCATGAGCAAATAGTCCTTTTTTTTTTTTTTTTTTCTCTTTTGGTACCAGAATTCAAACTCAAGGCCTTGTGTTTGCTAGGAAGGTGCTGCACTGCTGAGCTACATCCCTGGCCCATTCTTTTAAATCTGACTTGACTTTAAGCTTTCTAGAGCCAAATTTCCCTTTAATATTTAAGAAAATATGGTTTCAAGGCTTCATGCAGCTTGTGGGACACACGGTGGCCCCTCCTCTGTGGTGGCTAGGGATTCTTGGGCTTCTGGTTTTGAAGAGCAAGTTATAGTCCTGCAGCTGACAGTTCTAGGTACAGGGCCAAATGAGAGGCATTGAGAGGAAATGTGCCCAGGTGCATCGGGGCAGGCATGCAGTCGGGGCACAGGATTGGCTTGTGTGGAGTCAGGTATTGGGCAGAAGGCCTCAGCCGAGCCAGATGCCTGTTCCCAGACCTCAGGCAAGAACTGAGAAGGAGGCAGAGCTCAGCCCACCTGTGGCCTTACCCAGAGGGAATGTTCTCCCAGAGACATAAGTTGTAACTCTCACAGGCCTGGGGTCAGGCTCCACCCTTTCTCCAGCTGCTCCAGCTAGGGACCCTTAGTGAAGAACCAAATCAGTTATGAGCCATTCAGATCTGCTAAATCTGCTAAAACTCAGGCTCAGACAAGATTAAAAAGAAAAACTATCTTGTTTTTACATTTTTAAGAGAGTTTTACTGGTGGCTCAAGGGCTCTTCTTATTAAATTAGTGGGACATAGTATTCTGGTTCTAGGGCCCTGTCTGTGTCCTTTAATATTGGCTAGACTCTGCCGTGTCACTGTTTCTGAATCGGAAGTCATCAATATTCAAGATCCATCTCTTTAAGCCAAACCTTTAATGCCTTTGGGAGTCTCCCAAAAGCTATATATGGCTTTAAATATTTAAATATCAAGACAGTCCTCACTTTAAATAGCCAAGTTCCACAAAATGGGAACACATATGGTGTGGAGACAAGGCTCATCCAGCAGCCCCTGTGCCACCCTGGAGCTCCCGCTTCTCCCAGGTGTCTTCCCACTCCCCAGAAAGAACCTAATCATTACTGATGAGACACCCTGCTATAAATACCACTTAAGCAGTCTCTAGCAGCGGAGGAAAAAGCTAACATCACCGAGCACTTCCCAGCTCCAAACAAGCAGACTTTTCACCATTTTCAGAGGTTAGCCTAACACAGCCCTGAAGATGTTCTGCTAACTGCCAGTTATGAAGGAGACAGAGGCTCAGAGGAGTTGCCTAACATCCTCAAAGCCACCCAGCTAAGATGTGACACAGCATAGATTCTAATAGATCTGTCTAATGCCCAAGACTTTCTTTCTCTATTTTGTAAAATCCCTACAAAAATATTATTTAAGACAACACATTCTTCTTTAGAGTACTCAGTGTTTGAAGGCATTTAACAATTTTTTTTGGCAAACTAATGAATGATTGCACAAATAGACAAGACCATCATTCAAACCCAAGCACTGTTTAAATACAAATTTAATTCTGTTTCATAGCGAAGATGCATAATAGAATCACCAGCATTCATTGTAGTGAGAAAGAACTGACAGTCTAAAACTGAGAACAGTAAAATTTTTCTGGAAAAAAAAATTAATGCAAGAAAAGCTATTAAATTCATGCCATAATTACATGTACAAATCTTGTTTGTAAAGAGAAAAGTGTGTTTAAGACTTAGTAAGAAGGACCGGGGATTTTGCTCAGTGGTTCCAGCACCTGTTTGCAAGAGCAAGGACCCGGGTTTGATCCTCAGAAACCACATACAATACTCGGCATAGAGACTCACGCCCAGCAGCAACCAGCACCACATTCCACAGTGCCAGGCGTGGTGGCTCACGCCTGTAATCCCAGCACTCGGGAGGCAGAGGCAGGAGGATTGCTGTGATGTAAATTTGAGGCTGAGCTCAAGGCCAGTCTGAACTACAAAGCATGACCCTGTCTCAAAAAATCCTTAAAAAAAAAAGAATTAGTAATAAAAGACCCAAAGGGGAAAACACATTAAATTTTTAACAAAATATGGATGGAAAGGGATGAAGGAAAATAAACATTGCTATAAAGAGTGCCTTAGTTATTTTTCTCATTCTCAGACAAAATACCTGGCATCCAAAGTTAAAGAAGGAAAGGTTTATTTCAGCTCAGTTTGTAGAGGTTTCTGTCCATAAATGGTTGGCTCCAAAGCAGAGTGGCAAAGCAGAGGAAAGACTCTTCATGGCAGGCAGAAGGCAGATAGGCAGCAAGCGACAAGCAGAACAACCGCCCTCTGTCTGCTCCTTATGTTCTATCCAGGCTGCAAATGCTTAGAGCAGATGGTAGCAGCACCCAGGGTGAGGCAGCCTTAATTCTAGTAGAGCACTCTGAGTCAATCCCAGCATCACATCCTTAATCCCAACTTCAAATGCTCTAGACCGACTCACCTCTGAGAAGCTCCACCTATGACCACCTGAGGCTTTGGGGAAACACCTAGATACAATGCTTAACAACAAGTTTTAACAAAATCTTATTATCAAAGAATGACAAGAGAGTCCACTATCAACAGGAAGATATCTGAATGAATGCTGCCCTGAACTGATGGAAAACCTTCAGCCAGCTGTTAATAAAGACAGTGAGATATAATCAACCAAGGATGTGGAGTGCAATGACTTGCTATAGGAAGTAAATGATGTAGCTCAGAAACATTTAAATATTTTATTATGATAAGTTTCAAACATAGAGAGAAAGAAAGAGAGAGGATAATATATGAATGTCAGCTATCCCTTGGCCAATTGCAAAAATTATAGCCAATCTTGTTTCTTTTAACACCATTCATTTTCCCCTCCTCCATCAAATAGGTTATTTTGAAGCCACTCTCAGACATCACATTTCAACATGAATCTCTTAAAAGCAAAGAGGACACATTTTAAGAATCATAACACACTATTGTTATCTCATTTAAAGCCCAGTTACCCATGAGCACAAATATGCAATCAGTAGAAAAAAATGAGCTGTATTCTAGACTCACTAACTAGAGTTATAGGATGTCTAAATAAAAAGTTCATGTAAGGAACAAATTCTGCACCTTCAGAATTTGTACTGGCCAACCTGATGACCAGTCAATATCTATTTTTCCTTCATTTCAAAGACATCTGGCTACACAGCATAGTGATGTCTGGCACAGGTGTTTGGAGAGAGCTCAGTTCCAGATATATCAACTAGTAATGTGTGATTCTGGGCAAAGCATTGAACAATTTAAATATAATACATAAAAACAAGATGATAACAATATCTAACTTGTAGAGTTTTTATAAGAACTAAATGAGTTAACGTTCACATTCACTCAGCAAAGCATTTAGTGCATAATAAATGTGCTGAGTCTATGAACTGCCGCATTTGTCACTGGGAAGTGTGGTGAATGAGGTTACTAAAATAAAAATCAGAATTATGATATTTTAAGATATCTAAGATACTGTTTTGAGCCAGTCACACAGACCTCTGGCAGATTTTAGATGGTTGATCCTGGTTTCCACAGAAATAGCCAATAGAAATTAATTAGTTAGCCTTTAGTGAGACATGTTATTAAAAAACATGTGACATTTTTATTGTAATGCCAATCTGGATGTCTTGGCCAAGAGTATCTTCAAAAAAATGGACTAGATCTTAGTAAAATCATCGTATAATAACAAGGACAATGGTCAGTGTCAAAGAAATGACTGTATTCCAAAAACTATTTTGTAGATAAACACATTTTTAAAATCTCTGTTACTTATAAGAAATGAACTGATGGAATATTTGGGATTGGTTGAGGCATTAAGAATAATAAGGGGAAGTGGGAGTGGGGGTTTTTACAAAATGAAGAGAAAATGAATCTAAAAACAACATATTAAGTCTAAAAGGGTAAAATAAGCTAAAATAAATATTTCCTGGAACAAAAAAGCCCAGGAAGAGAGAAGGAGAGAATGTCATACAAGGACTCAACACAGCTCATGGCCCGAGGCCGTGTGAGAAGACAGAAGTGAAGCAAACCGGAGAGTGTCAGAGCACGAAGGCATCGCCTCGCTCCCTGCACAACATGCAGGTCGCGCTGACTCGGCCTGGGACTCCTGAGGAGGCACAGAGACTAACCCCAAAAGAATGAAAGACGGAGAGGGGAGACAGTGATTACCGGTCCAGTAGTTTCTCTCGGCTTGGAGACTGCACACTCGGGTGCCTTCCTTGGTCTGCCTCTCAGACTTCGAGTCACTTTTTCAGCTCCTACTCACTCTCTAGGCATCTGGAAAGCTTCACCCGACTCCTCGGACTGATTAGGGGTCCTCCTAGTCACTCCTATGCAATTTCAACTCCCATCCCGTTCCCTGTATCCCATCTCAGCACTGGCAATGTCTGCGAACCATTTTTTTTTTTTCTTTCTTTTAAGTTTTTTTGAGACAGGGTCTTGCTTTGTGGTTCAGGCTGGCCCTGAGCTCAGCCTCCAACTCACATCACAGCAATCCTCCTGCCTCTGCCTCCCGAGTGCTGGGATTACAGGCGTGAGCCACCACGCCCGGCACTGTGGTATGTGGTACTGGTTGCTGCTGGGCGTGAGTCTCCACGCCCAGTATGGTATGTGGTTACCGGGGATCGAACCCGGGTCCTTGTGCTTCCAAGACAGGCGCCGGAACCACTGAGCTAAATCCCTGGCCCTGCGAAGCATATTTTTGACCCCTGCCGTATCCTCAGCCTCCAGTACAGCACTTCAACAATGGCGGCATCGATGACACTGGTGGAAAAGTCCATGCTTCCGCTTGTTGAACTGTTACGCTTAGGTTCCCAGAGCCACACTATAGTAAGCATTTCCCATTTAATCCTTACAACCCCACAAAGCAACTTTATTTCCACCATTTAAAGCACTGAAGCTGAGGGAGAATGATGACCCAGTCGGCAACTAGCAGAGTTGGGACTAAGTTTTGACTTATACCTACTCTCTTCATCTGTTGAACCCTGGAAGGAAAGGAGCAATAGGTGGAAATTTAAAGAAGAAAGTGTGCTCAGAAACTTCCTGAGTAGTGACTATGAGCAGGCAAAACTGTAATTGGACCTGAAAGAAAGGACAAATATTATTTTTGCCTAGGCCTAAATGATGTAAAAATTCCCCTCTTTTCCAGGTAAGAAAAATAAAATTCTTTTTTTTTTTTTAAACAATCCCCAGGAAAAAAAGAAAAGAACATAGTAGTATACTTTTTTTTTTTTAGACAAGGTCTTGCTTTTGTAGTTCAGGCTGGCCCTGAGATCAGCCTTGAACTCGCAGAAATCCTCCTGCCTCTGCCTCCCAAGTGCTGGGATTACAGGAGTGAGCCACCACATCCACTATTGTGGTATGTGGTTCTGATGGCTTGTGGGTATGAGTCTCTATACCTGGCATTGTTGTATGTGGTTTCCAAGGATCAAACCCGGGCCCTTGCACCTGCAAGGCAGGCACTGGAACCATTGAGCTAAATCCCCAGCCCTGTAGTTTTTTAATGTTTAAAGAGAAGAGGTTTCTGTGCCATGAGATTCTGAAGACGCAGGTGCTTTTTCTCATGGGCAGAGCTTTATATCAACACTTGGGTCCTTCAGCACCTTCTTTACAAGCCCTTAACTCCCACATCCTCTAGTATCACCACTGGTGGCTGTTATTAACTGAAGGGGGGCTCTTTTGGCACAAGAACTAGATTATAGTCCTTACTTTTTAGAAATAGAAAGACTTTTCCCTTAAAGAATGAAACTCAGTTGCAGTACTTTGGAGGCTGAAGCAGGACAGTTGTGAGTTGAGACCAGTCTGGGCGAAACAGTGAGTTTGGTGCTAGCCTGGCCAACGTAGCAAGATCTTCTATCCAGAACCAAAAACAAAAAGGGGAAGAAGGGGACAGAGAAAGAGGGGGAGACAGGGACACAGAGAGCAGGAGAGCAGGGAGAGAGACAGATGAGGGGGACAAGAACAGAGAGAGGGAGAGACAGGAAGAGAGAGAGACAAATAGAAAGAGAAACAGGGACAGAGAGAAAATATCAAGGAAGAAACCAAAATATTCTTGAGAAAACTTAAAGTTATTTCTAAAAATGCTACTGCTGTTGTTAACCTAAAAGGCAAATATTTTAAAGAAAAAGCAAATTAGTAAACCAGTTAGCTTCTTAAGAAATGTGATCTACCAGTTACTAGTTTTGCAAATACTGGCACATAATGGATATATTCTCAGTCTTACAGAGTTTTGTCATTAACACAGACATATATTTTAAGCAATTTCTGGTGTATTTCTGTGCTTCTTTTTAAAGGTTGAGGGCACAGGTGAGGCGCTGAGCAGCTTCCACATTCCCTGTCCATTTGTGTTTCTCATGTGTGCTGAGTAAAGGTCGTGATTCCACAATATAAGTGAAAACAACCACAACCCCCCTGAGCTGGAAGAGACCAAGAGTCGAAGCCCTACCAGACAGGGGAGGCTGTGCAGTGACCAGGTGAAGGCAGCATCATCAGTGATGGACAGAGAGCTGCAGGCCTGCACCCTGGACAGTATCCCTCTTGTCACCTAGCTATGTCCCCATGAAGTGAGAAGTCTCTCAAATCAAAAGGATGAGCTAACTGGGGCCAGCTGCTAGATTATGCTCCAAGTACTCAGGATCCTGGAATTCTGTGCTCAGACTTCCAGAGCCTGCTTCCCAGGCCCGGTGGCCTGTGCTGGGAGCCTCCTCTCTGCCAGTGTGCAGAACTCTAGATCCCAGCAGTGGTCAGAGAAGAGTGGATATGTAGGGTGGAATGCGCTGAGTGGTGAGTGTTTGGCTCACACAGAGCAGGACAGAGGAGGAGTGTGAAGGCACCAGAAAGAAGGAGAGAAAGGGGAACACAGCCCCTTCCCACTGCCACAGCCTGGCAGAGGAGTCCCGGCTTCTAAATTCAAAGCTTCTGTGTCATTCTGAATGGAGATAAATGAAAAAACCATGGCACCATCAGCCAGGCTGGGTGTCCAGGAACTGGCCCCTGTCCCAGGTGGGTCATGGTGTTCTCCAGTCAAACACAAACAATCCCACACAACACCAGCCTCAGACCAGGCCACTCAGACCAGGATGCAACAAGAGGAAAACAGCACCACTCTGTAATCATGTCTGAGCACAGACCTAAACAAGAACATTATCTACACCACAACAATGACCACATCCCCTCTTCTGGCTAACACAAGTAACCACTGCTTCTTTCCCAATTACAGCCTGATCCCCTCTTTGTTAAGATCTCCCATCAAAGAACTGCCACTGGTTCCTGAGAGCATCCATTCATTCACCCAGGGAAGCCATGTCTCCTGGAACCCTTGCCCGAATCACCCAGCATGTCTAAATTCTCGAATGAGTCCTTCCAACCTCCTCTAGTTGAGATGCTCGTGGTTCCTGGGAGGGTGTGGGCTCTCCAATCACAAGTCATTATGCTCACCTTTGTTCCACCACAGGTGTCTTCCCAAGGGTCTTTGCCAGCCGGACATTGAGAGAGACATGTTTGTCCAGATGGGCGTTTAGAACACAAAGTGCTTCACAGTTCATACGTTTACAGTGTTTGAACATCTAAACATATGATATACTCCATTTGAACTCTTACTCAGCCCACACAAATGTGACAGCAGGCAGGCCTCTGAGGGTGAACATGTTGCATGCTGGCTGTGCCTCTCAAGAGCAAGCAGAGGACTGTCCCGGGAGATGCATTGGGGGAACCCACTGACAGAGGGCTCTTCAGGGACGTGGGGAGAGCAGGAAGAACTGGGGCAGGCACCAAAACAGACAGATGGGGAACTGTGCTCCAGGGTCCAGGAAAAGCTTTTACAAGGTCAAGGACAATCAGGGCATGGCAACGGCCCCTAGATATGTGTCTTTCCAGAGGTAGCTGGGGAGGATGGCAGACAGTGTGTGACAATGAACACCACACACACATGGTCACTGTTGCTGATACGAGTCAAGTGTTCAAGGGGCTTCCAGAGGTGAAGCTCTTCAATATCCAGAGGGAAAAGCTTCTAGGTCACCTGCTCACAAAGGCAATGTCTGCTCAGCATCAAGAGTGCCCCAATCCAGTGGTTCTCAGCATGGAGCACTGCTCCTACCTCTACCCCAAGAGACATTGGCAATGTCTGGAGACATTTGTGGTGGTAAGGTCTATGGCCCTTGAGTACATCCCCAGGATAGCTTCGCCCCAGGGAATGCTTAGAATCAAATATCCTATTGCTACTGCTGAGGTTGAAACTCTCACACACTGCTCTAGCTCACAGCTCAGACCTGGCTCGATGCCGTGAAAAGTGTGACACTTGTGCCATAGAAAGGATCCTTCAGGAGATGGTCATCACAATCATAGGGAAGTTAACTCCATTCTGGAGAAGAGAAATCTGATTTAAGTGATGTGGCATCCTTTTCACCGAGATTATTGTAGATAGACTTGAATAGAGTTTTCTACTGGTTGTCATGGGAACCATGAACTAGGGAACACAGCCCAATAGGCTGGGTCACGTGAATTTCAAAGAAAGAAACTTTTGCAAATACTTCACTGAAGAATTTCTGGAATGAGAAGAAGGATAATTTATTCAAGGTGCTTACAAATTCTATTCGAGAAGCTCAAGCTAATCAGAAACCAGGACTGAAGGCTGAGGGCGAGCCAATAAAACTTCATTCCTTCCTGTTTTGCTTGACTGGCTCAAAGACCTGCTTGCAACTGAAACAAGCCTTACACAGCTCAGGTCCTACTGGCTAAAGTATTGCAAAAAGATAAAGAAACTGGTGTATTTATCTTTGCTAAACATAGTCTTGTCACAGGCCCCTCCCTCTGGTTTCTTACCTTTGCTGTGTTGAACATTTGCTTATGTAAAAGTATAATTAACAAATATTCACCCAGACTCTTCGGTCTATTGAGGAGGAAAAAGAGATCACAGGCTTCACCCTCACACTGGGCTTCCATGTTCTTACTCAGATAATTAATTCTTCAATTAAACTTGAATCTGGAAAACAGGGCCACAGAGTCCTTTGAAACGCTGGAGCCAGGAACAAATTGAATGGTTTCCAGACAGAGAACACTGTGTTCCCGGACAGTCAAATATAGAAGCTTTCAGAGCCAAAAAAATTCACCAAATCTCTAGAATGATTTATTTTACAATTTAGACAAGTTTTAGGATAAAGATTTTTAAGCTCATTTATTTTTAGGTAAGCTCCCTCCTCTCAGAAAGAAACACCCCCTAGTCAGTGACCATAAGGGGAAATCAGATTTTCTCTGCCGTACCAAGAGCGGTGAGTACAGTGAAAGTGTTTCTCTAGCACAGTCTCCAAGAGGGACTCTGGTATGTAGCTGACAGTCTTCACAAAATTGTAATTAATCTTCACACTAATACATAGAGCAAAGAGCTTCATTGGAAGTGAGGGCTCAGATCCTACACATGGGAAATCAATGAAGACCAAGACTGAGCCCCGTGGATGTGAAGGAAATGCATGATGTCACCAATGTGGCTTCTCTGGGAATACCTCTCACTGGCCAAGCAGTGTCACAGAAAGCAACAGATGAAGTAAGATTAGCCCGGAAAATAAGTGGGATCAAGATTATACAGTTTCTATATCCACAAAAATGGTCCAGTGGGGATGGAGACAGGGAGTGAGCACTTTTTAAAAAGTGTGATGTGTATTGAAATGAAACTTAGAATCCACAAGTGGACACAGCAAGAATTGATGGCACACACGTGAGACCTATTTATGATCATCTCTTCCTAACTCAACTCAGTCACCTCTCACTTTGGTAGTTTAGTGAGCCTTGGTAAGAAGGTAAGAATATTTACACTACAGAAATGAGCAAGTCACCTCTTCTGGCAAGCTGAATATTAAATAGTACCTGCATACAACTGCACACTGTCACTGAGAGAATAAAAGATATCACAGGTAGGGCTACTGCTAATAACCATCATGAAATATGAATGAATGCAAGATAGTGACAAAAAGCAATAATAATATTAAAAACAATTATAGTAATTTCAATGTTTTTAAATGTAAATATACTAATAAAATAGCACAATAATATTCTAAAATTCTGTTTGAGAAGTGTTTTGTTTTGTTTTATTTTTGTTTTTTTGTAGTGCTGGGGCTTGAACTCATGACTTTGCTCTTGTGAGACAGGTACAAGAACCTCTAAGCTAAATCCCTGACACTATTATAAAATTCTTATGAATTTTAAATCTGAATGATCACTGGGCTGGGATATGCCTACATACAATGACAGAATTTTAATCTCATTTCTAATACAATAGTATACAACAATGCCTCTTATTTGCCCATGAGGGTAACAAGACACAGGGATCTAGATATCCACAAATGTGAGTTCTAACACAAATGCCTATGGACTTCTGGGTGAATGTGGACAGGAAGATCAGCACTTGTCCTCTCTGTGCTTCGGAGCCCTCAGAGACGATAGTAACACATATCCTGTCTACCACCATAAGGATGTTTCAAACCTTTGAGAGTGATAAACTTTTGGTTCTGGAAATCAAAAGGTCTTTGGACCTGACCTTTATTTTAAAAAAGACAAGGGCAGTGAGACTCCAAAGTATTGAGTGACCAAGGAACAGCTACACAGGGAGTGGTTCAGCCATGCCCATCACCCAAGATTTCTCCTGTCCTCTCTCAAGCCTCCCATACTATTCATGCACAGAATAAAGATTGTTATACAAGTGTCTTTTGTGCATTGGTATGTCTTCTTTTTTCTTTTGAGACCCATTAGCTCAAAAATTCACCAGCATGATATTCAAATTTTTATACATATACTTTTTAAAAGAATAGCCAGACAAGTAGATATTTAGCCATTTTGAGCCCACTTGTTTGACACAACTTTGAAAACCTCACCTAGCATTTGTTGGCTGTTGATAAGATAGCCCCGAGCTGTGATCCAGGAATTCTGCCATGCACTACTGCGGAGCAACATCGCCTAGACACTTAAGCTCCCTCTCCCCCAGGAATTCCTTAATTCTACTCCCTTTCGGGTGTCAGCCTTGGAGCCACTAGACAATCTCAAGGTAAGAACTCACTTTCCTTCTCACGTACCCTGACCCCTCATCAGCCAATAAAGCTTGTTTTGTGTGATTGTCACTCACGGTGTATCTTTTTCCTTTCTCAGCTCCTAATTCTCAACCCTCTGCAAAAGATACAAGTGCTAAACCTGGTATATTCAGCCCACAGAACGGGCAGAGGTGGGAAGCAGATGTCAGGGAGATGTCTGGTGTCATTGCTAAAACTAAGGCAAAGGGACCCCAAAGGACAATTTCCTGATTTGCTGTGGGTCTTGTTAATACCTACACAACATGGTGACACTGACATATCTCTGGCCCCTTATGGATAAGGCATGAGAATAGCCTGATCAAATTTTATGCATCAAAGAATAAGTGAAGACTAAATTCATTTAACAAAGTGGCTGCAAAGTGTGACACACGTCTGGAGCACTCCTCTGAACCCCTAAGACTCCAGGATCATGTTGAATTCGCACAACATACTGCTGTGGTTCAATGGCCGAACTGCTTCAGAAGACAAGGCGAAGATTTCCAGTTCAAAACTGAGTGCTTTGTTATTTTTAAAAACTCCAAAATCAAAATCGTTCCCCTCTAAATGCAGTCATCCAGATGCAGTGGCACCAGCTGTAATCCTGGTATTCTGGGAGCCAGGAGGCAGGAGGATTGCATCTTGAGAGCAGCCTACACAATTTAGTATAAAAAGCAAATAAATACCAACCTCATGCACATTTACAAATAGTAAAATCCCATGAAGCTATGTAGCTTTCTTAACTATCTTTGACAAGGAGTAAAAATCAAAGGCAACTAGTTAGAACTGTTCTTACTTTGCCTCACTGTAAAATGGAGAGGCCATGTTAAAACTTACTGGTCTGAAAATAAAATATTTGAAATGTGTTTTCCTTCTCTGAACTACTAAATGACTACATGAAAGGGAAGGAGAGGGGGAAAAAAGACATATACCCTAAACTCCATTTCATTTTGTTTGTAATTCCCCCATTCTGAGAAAAATTCACTTTCCTCCTCTATACTTTTGCCAGACCACTAACGATAGCTGACATGGACTGACTAAATCTATGCTAGACATTGCATTTATGCATATCTTCATGACAAAGTCAAAGAGTGAACACAATTTTTATTCCTCTTTAATAGAAGTGGAAACTAAGGCACAGGATACTTAAGTAACTTGCTCCAGATCAGGTGACTTCCAAGTTAAGTCAGTTTGTCTCCAGAGCTGCCCTGTCCCCTGCTGTAACAGCAGGCCACACAGCTACCGTGCTCTGGAAATGCCTGTTGCACGCGGAGATGCATGTTTGGTGTAAAATGCATGTGTTATTTTGATGACTTGTATGAAGAAAGAAGTAAAGTACTTCATTGATAACTTTTTAAATATTAATTACATGTTGAAATAATATTTTGACAGTACTGAATAAAATAAAACATGTTTTAGATTTATTTCACTTGTTTTTTTCTTTCTTAACGTGGCTATTTGAAAAATTCATATTGCAAGTGTGACTTCTGTTTGTGTCTCACATTATACCTGTACTGGACCACATGCTCTCTAGAGCTTTTTTCACCATTTTGATTTCTCCCCCAAAGGAAAAAGTTTAGACTATTTATGTTTAGGAGAAAGCAAAAGCTGTTTTCATTGCTGTGTCACCTGTATGTGTGCAGATCAAGGCATGAGAGTTAAGAGCCAAAGTCAAACATTAACCCTGCGAGTCTCCGAGCTGCTGAGAACAAAACACAGCTCTGCTCTCAGCTTGGCTGGTTGGGCCTGCTTGCCAACCACACTGAAGCCGCAGAGTTCAAGAAGTTTAGCAACTGTCCAGGTTCAATGTCTAATCAAAAGCCAAATGTAGCTTCTGCTTGTGCTTCCGCGCAGACAGAACCCAGCAAGGTGAGGAGGAAGCTTTGGTCCAGGGGTCCAGGATTGTTTTTATAGAATTAATGTTGCAATGGTTTAATGACAACCATTAGGTTTCTCTTATCAAGGAAAAATGAAGAATTATGCTGATAGGTACATCTTTGAAAGCCTAAGCAACACATCAGCTCCGATCACGGCTCACAAGTCAGGCTGGAGTTTGCCGTTTCCTCAGCAGGGTCCCTAACAGGCAGTAGTTCCTGAAACGAGAGCTACTCCACAGGTGCCACCTCACAGTGCAGGACTCGGCAATTAAACCGCAGACGTCCTTGTACTTTCTGCTGAGCGGCAGGTCCACTCCGCCCTTGTCCAGCTCAGAGCATCTGACGTCCTTGCTTGTTTACTTAGCTCCCTGGAGCACAGGCGGCTTTTCTCTACCGTCCTGCACACCTGGGAGAAGTCTATTTAAAGAGCCTTTCAATGTCCCACACATTAAATGTGTCCCCAGCCTTGGGCTCCACTTTTCACTGTTCCCCCTCCGCTTTCCTTGCCACATCTCTTTCGTGGCCTGTGTAGCTCTGATTCGTCGTCTTTCTCCTTCCCAACCTGCGAAGGAGAAGGCAGTGACACCGACAGACACTGGAGGTGGTGGAACCAGCCCTTCCTCAGCAGCCCTTTCTTAATGGGGATTAAGTGTTCCTCCTTGTGAAGCAGCACCAGGCTGCTGTCCCCGGGCCATTTCAGATCAGCCAATGACACCCAGGAAAACTACGTGGGAGAGAACAGAGGGCCTGCCCTTTTATCCATAGGGCTGTGTGCTGCTTATGTCATTTCTGTGTAAATCCAGACTCAGTATCACCCTATGATTTGCCATCCATGAACCTTGTCCTCCTCCGATCACTGCGATGATCTTCCTCCTGGAGAGTACCCCGTGTGACACATGGACAGGGTCCTGAGATCCTGGAGCCCCTCATGCTAATCTCTGCTCTGCCACAGGCCCACTCTGTGGCCTTGGCCACATCCCCGAATCCCTTTTGGCCTGTTTTCTTTAATAAAATTAAAGATTGAGTTAGATGATACCTTGAAGTTCTACTGTCCTACTAACCTGTGATCTGTGAACATTCCAGAGCATCTCTAGCAGTTAGATTTCACTTCTAAAAAATATTTATTTCCTATGACTGGCTGTGGTGTTTGTCCTCTGGATAACTGTGGCAACTCCAATAAGCAGACAGACCAGGTCCCCTTCCAAAATGACTAATATAATTCCATCCCAGACTCTAGGACACTGTCTAAGTTATATTATAGCTGCACAGAAATTACAAATCAACCTCTAGAAGAAAAACTGCAAGGCGGGAAAATGCACAATTTGGTAGTTTCTAAGAGACTGGAATATAAGGTATGAGCATTTCATGTCTATCTTATTGTTTGTTTCTTTGTTTTCTGGACTTTTGGCTGTGAAAAAGCACTCCTTACACCCCTTGAGCACCTCTGCAATGAATGTGAGGCCTTGGAGACATGCCCTTCTGTTCCACTTCCGCGTCCCTATTTTATACCTGGCCACAGGTGAATATCCCTAACCCTGGGCTCACTACTCTGTGCCTTCAGCCTGCCAGCTCCCTTGAACTCAACTGGGTTAAGCAAAACCTGTTCATTCCCTTAGTCAAGGCCACTCACATCAGGCCATGCGCCTGGGCAGCCTCCCTATGACTGTCCCCTAAACCCTGCACCTGGGATCCTCTCACATTTTAGGTGTCATTGCACACCGTGTCACTGTGCTATTTGCATAGCATTTACATACATGTAAGTTATCTAGAGACTATTTTTTAAATATACAGGAGGATGTGTACGGGTTATGTGCAAACACTACCTCCCTCTACACAGGGGACCTGACATCCAGGATTGTTGTATTTAAAGGGACTCCTGGAACCAATTTCTCATAGACGCTGAGGGATAATTTATTCTTGGTAGCATTTCCTACTGTGCTAGCAACAGAACCTCAGCCTCACACAAGCTCAATGAGCAGTTCTCCCTCACCTAGGTGAATTTAAATTGCTAAGCTCCATAAGTTGCTTCATCTTGTTTTTCTTTCAAGTTTACAAGGAAAACATGTTCATCATACATATCATTAACTTTTAGAGTTTCATTTTTTAATCCTCTTGGTGTCAAAGTGAGCCAATTTAACCCCCAAATATCTAAGGATCACACTATACAGCAAGAGTGGGAGTGTCTTTCCTTCTTAAGCAGAGATCTCACCAGGAGTTTGTGTGTGTGTCCTTCTCTTCCTCCTTGGCACATTCATTATTTGCTGAATTTAATATTTGACTTTTAAAGAAATGGACACGTTCTATAAAAATATTACCAGACAGAAAGGGACTAGGAGAGAAAGAGATTGGGATGGGACAAGGCAACATTACAGTGAGTACAAACACCAGCTGGTACTGAACTCCACCCGGGCAGATGTCCACAGCCCCAGGCCAGGGCCAGGTGCTGCAGGGTGTCTCCAGCTTATCAGGAGACCTGTACTTTGAGGGATAAGTCTTGCTTTGATGATAGAGATATTTCTATAAAATAAAAAACCCAATTCTCATCAAATACAGGGTAAGTGTCCTGAATCCAAAAATCCAAAATCCAGGATGCATCAAATAGTCAAAACTTCATGAGTACTGACATGAGACCAAAATGAAGGATTCCACACCATGAGGCTCTACTCATGGTGCTCCTCACAATAGATATATTTACCATGTATCTCAAACACATAGTAATAAAAAATTTTAATTTTATCTCATGCACAAAATTGCTCAAAAACCATTATCTTCAGGTTTACGTACATTCCAAAATCCAAAACACTTCTGGACCCAGTTATTTCAGGTAATGTGTATCCAGCCAGTCTCATTGGAAAAATTCATTATCAGGCAGGTGAGGGCAATGGAGCTCAAATAGGTGGGGAGTGAAAGTCCCCTGATCACTGTTCCTCACTGAACATGAACACTGAGGCTCACAGTGGTGGCGAACAGGGTACACATGCCTCAGTGGGCTGTTTGTATCACTGACGACACTAAAAGGTTCTTCATCATATCATGTCAAAATAGGGGCTTCATGTCTGAAGATTCCTGAGGACTCCTGGGAGCGGGAATGTAAGTAAACTTCATAGTCTGTGCCACAGGCTTTCGTTGTCTGACTGCAGCGTAAGCAAAGGACATCAGGATTTCCTTTTCCTTTCTCTCCCTCCAAGATAAAATTATTACTGTCCCCTCACCTCAAAAGCCTTCACTTCCACACTAGTAGATGGGCTTGCCACATGCCACCTTATTCCTTGCCATTTATCTTAATTAGATCCTTACAACAGCTGTGAGAATGACAATTAAAATCTCTACAACATCCCATCTGACTTGGCTCGAATCCAGAGGTTCCTCGCCTCGCGACGTGTGCACAGGAGAGAGAAAGCAGGTCAATTTGGAAGCAACAGCCCAGCCCAATCCAGCCACCTGACCTGGATTCATAATAATTTCAACAGGGTTGTGGGCAGAGGTTCACTCGACTCTGTCTTCTTTCCTTCTGCGCACCCCCTTAATGGTATTTTGGAGCTATTAGAAAACTTCCTTTGAAAAAAAATTGAAAATATAAGAATATCAAAGGCAGAAATTATAAACAGAACCTCACTTTTAGTTCTTAAAATATTCCACCCAAGTTGGAATTTCCTGTCAAGTTTCCTCACTGAATATTTTTCCTTACAGTTGCATAATTTCCAATTGATTTTATATTTAGTAATAGTTCTCAGAAGTTCTGAGACAACAGACATTTTATCAGGAAAGGTTACACGACCAATTGAATCTCACATTAAAGGAATTGTAGTAGCAAAATAGATGTGATTCAGAATGTGACCTTGATGATCAGATGAAGGACAGTGTAAGACTGACTTTCTCAAGGGCAAAGCAACAGACTAATCAGTCAAGATTTCTTAGAGTGCAAGTGACAGAAACCCAATTCAAAAAATTTCAACAAAATGACTGTATATTGCTTTACATATCTGGGAAATGTATGAATGGACCTGTATGGTGAAGCAAGGTTATCAGGAGTCTTTTTTTTTTTTTTTTTTTTTTTTTTGAGACAAGGTCTCGCTTTGTAGTTCAGGCTGGCCCTGAGCTTACTATGTAGCCTCAAACTCACAGCAATCCTGCTGCCTCTGCCTTCCAATTGCTGGGATTACAGGCCTGAGCCACCACGCCCAACACTATGGTATGTGGTTACTTGAAATTGAACTCTGGACCTTGCATTTGCCAGGCAGATGCCAGAACCACTGAGCTAAATCCCTGGCCCCATTAGGAACTTTAACACATGATCTCCATTTCCTAGGTTGATTTTCCTCTAACATTTTTGTTTCAATTTGTTTTTATTCTTTCCAGATTTAGCAGGCTTCCTTTAGCAGCTAGGGGAAAATGGCTATTGACTATTACAGAGCACGTGCTTTGGCTTAGAAATCTTAATGGGTAAAAAATATGTCATTTTCCTAGTCTGTAAATCAGTCAGCTCTCACACTATCCTTCTCAATAAATGCTTAGTCTAGTTAAGTAAGATTTTTGTCTTTCGGGGGCCGGGGATATAGCTCAGTGGTTCCAGCGCCTGTCTTGCAAGCACAAGGACCCAGGTTCGATCCCCTGCAAACCACATAACAATACTGAGCGTGTAGACTCACCCCAGCAGCAACCAGTATCACATACCACAGTGCCAGGCGTGACGGCTCACGCCTGTAATCCCAGCATTCGGGAGGCAAAGACAGGAGGATTGCTGTGATGTGAGTTTGAAGCTGAGCTCAGGGCCAGCCTGAACCACAAAGTGAGACCCTGTCTCAAAAAAAAAAACCTTAAAAAAAAAAAGATTTTTGTCTTTCAACATTCACCCACCAACTCTCCAGTACCCTACTTAAAGGACTGGGTCGTGATGAGGTAGGTTTACATCACCTCTTGGAGGTGAGGGAGTGGGCCAGGGGCCTGGATTGCGTCCTCTATGTCCTGTCGGTCTGGTCTGCACAGTGGCTGGAGTACACTGGCCTTGGATAGGAGCCACTGAGGTTCTGCAAGTCTCAGACAAGGCCTCCGGTAAGGGCCTTAAGCCTCTGTGCCTCCTGCCTGACTGCAGGCCTCTTCATGGCCTCACATATAGTGGCTTAAAACAACACAACAGTGTCCTCTTACAGTTCTGAAAATCACAAGTCCAAAATGAGTAGGGGTGAAGAGAGGGTGCTGAAATGAAGACGTCCACAAACCTGAATTCCTCCTAGAGGCACTAGAGAGTGTATAAGGAGCTCTGCCTGTGCACTGGGGCAGTCAGAGACCCACAGCACCACCTAGGAAGAAATAATCTGGACCAGATTAAACTTCTAAATTACTTACCAGGTCACAGGAAATACCAGAAAACACTGACACTCACTAAGTAAAATTTCAAGAAAACCGAGAATTTAGCTCATTGGTTCTGGCATCTGCCTGGCAAGAGCAAGGTCCCAATTCGATTCCCAGTACCACATACCACGATGTGGTGGTTCATGCCTGTAATCCCAGGGCTCAGGGGGCAGAGACAGAAAGATTGCTGTGAGTTCAAGGCTGACCTGAGCTACATAGTGTATTTATGGCCAGCCTGAACTGCAAAGCAAAACCTTGTCTCAAAATAAATAAATAAAAATAGCACCTCAAGAATACAACGAACTATATTCAATACATAGAAAATTCTATAGGATAAGCCTCTCACTTTCATCAACAGATATAAAAAAAAAGTCAAAAGTGACTTAGATGGATGCGTCTCAGGAGACATATCACCAAGTCACATGAATAGTCAGACCTAGGACAGGATGTGATTACACTCCCTTACCCCCAGTGAGGCTTTTCTGGCCTTGGACCACTTTTCCCTTAAGGCACTGAAGACAATTCTGTTTCCCTCAGGAGAACTTAGGGCTCTTCCAGTAGTATATGCCAGAATTCTGCTCTCCCATCCCTTTGCAACCTTGGCTGGATATTTAACCATTTCTGCCTTTCCTCTTTTTTATTGGGGTCTCACTTTGTGGTTCAGGCTGGTCCTGAATTTAGCAATCCTCCTGCCTCTGCTTCCCCAGTGCTAGCATTACAGGCATGAGCCACCACGCCCAGCACCGTGGTATGTGGTTACTGGGGATCAAACTCGAGACCTTGCACTTGCCAGGCAGATGCCAGAACCACTGAGCTAAATCTCCACCTGCCCCTTTCCTTTTGACATGGCAGTCAAAGTCAACCTCTTCCCGAATGGCAGCGACATGGAGGCGCCGCACGGGTCCGGGGGTGGGGGGGGGCGCTCCCATCACTGTCACTCCTTTCCGCTCCGTGCTGCTGCTTCACCACCACAAGCAAAGGGCAGGTTAGAAAAGAAGTAATTGCCACTTCCACTCAGTTAATTTTAACTATGTAAAATGATAGGGAGCCTGAGCCATTTTTCAATAATTCCTTAGGCAAAAAGTTCACAACAGCACAAAGAATGAAGCAATGCATTTTTTATGGTGCAATATTGTAGGTTTATTACAAATATTTTATAAACTCTCCTTCATTTTTTAAAAATGAAATATGTGATATGTATAAATATGTGCTATAAATGTGAATTGTAAAACAAATTACAATGTAAATATCATGTAGCTGCTAGCCACTTTAAGAAATGGATCCTGATCTTTGACCTTTAAAATAACTTGTGGTGGGGCAACACCTGTGGCTATGGCAATCGGTGGTGATCAGGCAACCCTGTGGTTGGTGAGGCTGGAAGGCAGGGAGGCAAGCAGGCGGCCAGCAGCTCTGAGGCAGATGCCGACTGCCAGGTGCTCTGCGGTATCCCCTCCCCCACATGGTGGCCTTCCGCGTGGAGGAGATGGGTGTGGAGGTGCTCCTCAGAAGGACTGTACAGCACATACGCAGGGTCAGGGGTGGCAGCAGTGGGAACACCTCCTGCTAGGTCCCAGTGAAAGTTAACATGGGGGAGTCAAAACCGGAAACAGCAAAACTTGACATCAGCATATGGGTGTGTGAACAACTTGTGGTTCATCCACACAATGGCATGTGGTTGCTCAATCATCACATGTGTGACAAGCAATAAGAGCCAGCAGGTTATACTGATTAAAAAAATCTCTGAAAAACAATAAGAAAAAGAAAACTATATGTTGAATGGTTACAGCCTTCCTGATTTTAGAAAGTGTGAACTCTCCACCTGGTACACAAAGTACATGGCTGCTTGGGATGCAAAGACAGGCAGTGACAAAGTGGCCACAAGGAAAGATTCAGAGTGCTGTATGTGCTATGGTTTCTAGGATCCACAAAGACTATCAGCCGTGCAGCAACCACGGGCCATCCCACCTCACTCTGCATCACAGTACTGAATGCTACGCTTTGGTATTAAATGCACTAGCTAAGACTGAATGATGTGGATGTGTGCAAGCCTCAAAGCTGCAACCTGTTATAGACCCACCACCACCACCTCCTCGGAGGTGATAATTTGAAACTAACAATTCTATCTCTTAAGGGAAATTACTTTAGAAATTTCTGGAATGCCTCAGCCCTCCCCGTTTAACTGAAAATGATGACATACTCAGTCCAGAAAAAAACAGCATACTAAAATTTCACAGCTCTCCAAGTATAAATTCCAGCACTGCATCTTCAGAACACATGGATCCTATGTATGGAAAAGGCCCCTCAGCACTATGCCCTCCACATGCAAAGTGTCAAGTGCATATATGTTGCTTCAAAAGTGAAAATGTGACCAATGCCTAATAGCACACATGGCTTTCCTACTTTTTCTTTTGCTGTTTTTAAGCGTACAGTTAATCAGGCAGGATCATGCTTGAGTATAATCCCAGCCTTCCGGGCAGCTGAGCAAGATCGTAATGTGGAGTCCAACCTGAAAAATTTAGTAATTTAATGAGAAACTTAGTGGGTATCTGAAAAAAAAATGTCAGAGGATATAGTTCAATGTGAAGATACAGTGTTTAAAACCCAGTCCTCAAGGCCAGGCACCATAGCACACTGCAATCCCAGGACTCAGAAGATGAGGGAGGAGGACTGCTGTGAATTCCAGGCCGGCCTGAAGTACACAGCCAGACCTTTTCTTAAAAGGAAGACCCAGCACTGTAGAAGGAAAAGACTAACACAGTAGTTAGATAGACGGTAGATTAGATAAAAAGATACACGGTGGATACTTGGATAGGTAAAAATAAGTATGTGGACACTGATTTTTTTTCTTTTTTTTTTTTTTAGTCTGAAGAAACAGATAAGCCCATCATGGGTTGTCCTGAGAGGGTGAACTCAAGTGGTAGAACCTCAGCACATGGCCTCACTTCCTTGGCAACCTGCCCGAACAGAACCTGGCACTCTTATTAACGGCCATCACACTAGCAACAGCTGCTTCCTAAGCTCACTTCCCCAGCTCTGGTCAGCACTCAATGTGCTGAGCTGCTTTCTTACCTTGTGAGGCCGCAGCCTCAGGACTCCAGGCAGAGAAAGTATCTGTGAAAGGTTGAGAAGGTGGCTGATACCATCCAGATGCCACAGGCCACGCTGCAGCAGCCACCCAACTGTCACGGACACCCCTGGGAAGGTCTCACACCTTTACTGGACTGACCACCAGTGACCTAGAAAAAGCAAGGAACACATGCAAAACCTCCATGAGCCCAAACACCAAGGGTGCAGAAACTGGAAAGAGCCTGGGGCAAGTTTCACCAGGCCCAGAAACAAAACAGTGGTTCTGGGCAGGCTTTCCCAGAGCAGGGCACAAAAAGCCTAGAGTCAAGAAGTCGAGGGAGAGAGACTAAAGTCACAGCCACCTGCCCCCTGAGAGACACTGAGAAGTTTAGTGTACAGACACCAGCCACCAGTCCAGCCACTGCTATTGGAAACAGCTCTGTGTGGAGCCTTGCCAAAGTCTGCCCAGTGTGGTCGGTGGGAGCCATCAGGCCACACTGGCTTGTGGAGCCCTTCGTGCCAGTTCTCCCAGGTAGCCAGCCCTTCTGTGGCCCCTTCTTCCTGAGCACCCCACTACCCACAACTCAGCGGGAAAACCTAGGACAGCACATTTTGAGATTTCTGTCTCCTTCAGGGTCTCTGCAATGAAGTTCAAGATATATGTTCTTTTGGCAATAAACAGTTTTCACCATGAAATTTGTAGATGAGGAAGGATACCCATGTATTGTGCATCACCTCAAAGTTAGAAGAAGCTTTTAGCTTTCTGAGCTAACCAAGGATTCCGAACTCTTGATTCATGCATCACATCGTGTACAAAATGTCTTGAAACACCTGCCCAGGAGACCATTCATTTACTGCACAAGTGCAGGCCTCTGGAGAAAGCTTTATTGTGCAAACGGCCATGCTTTCTAAGCCAAAAGTCTCAGCAGGCACATTCATTGTGCCCTCTGCACAGACCACCAATTGAATATGGCAGCGTTCTTTGCTACCACAATCCATGATGCTGATGGATCAATCATTCATGGATTCAGACCTTACACAGACAGTAATCTCATATAATTCTTCACATCATGAGGGTTTGGAACAAGTTGATGAAGAGAATGAGGCAGTGAACACCAGGGAACGTGGCAAAGCTAATCCAGTTTAGGTCTTGAGGACCTTGACTTGCTCCATGTATTAGAAAGAGGAAGTTACGCAAAACTGAACTGAACTCAACTGTTGGTTCAATTAAACACACACACACACACACACACACACACACATTGTATTTAGGCAATCAAAGTTGTGAAAAAAAGAGGTTGCCGACATTGATTGGGTACAGAAAGAAGCATGTTTTGGAAAGATATCTAATCATCCTGATTGGACTCTGTTCTTACTTTCAGAGAGAAAGCAGACTGTTCTTTGTTGTAGACTATGTAAATGGCAGAGATCTACTGTTTCAAATCCAGCAACAAAGAAGACTTCCTGAAGAATACGCCAGGCTTTACTCCGCAGAAATCAGTTTAGCATTCAATGATCTTTACGAGTGAGAGATACTTTATAGAAATTTGAAGATGAATAATTTATTAGTGGACTCAGAAGGGCACATTGAACTCACTGACTATTGCTTGTGTAAGGAAGGAAACAGACCACCATTTTCAGTGGTGCTCCTAATTACCCTGCTCCAGAAATTGAAAGAGAGAAGATGATGGCTTCAGTGTGTTCTAGTGGACTCTTGGAGTACTGATGCTCAAGATGATGGCTAGTGTCTCCATTTCACTTTTTTTTTTTTAGATAGGGTCTCGCTTTTGTAGTTCAGGCTGGCCCTGAGCTCAGCCTCAAACTCACATCACAGCAATCCTCCTGCCTCTGCCTCCTGAGTGCTGGGATTATAGGTGTGAGCCACCACGCCCAGCACTGTGGTATGTGGTACTGGTTGCTGCTGGGCATGAGTCTCCATGCCCAGTATTGTATGTGGTTACCAGGGATCAAACCCAGGTCCTTGCGCTTGCAAGACAGGTGCCAGAACCACTGAGCTAAATCCTCAGCTCTCCATTTCATATTTTTGAGAGTGCTGTTAACACTGATCAATACTCAATTATCTCTTGAAAAGTCATTTGGAAAAGAAAAATTCACATACCATGTTGTCTGTAAAAGCTACAAGTGTGGTAGAAAGTTTTCTGACCAGGCACTCAAAGGAACAATTGTGTTGTCATCCTCCAGCAGATTTGCTGACATTTAAGAACATCCATTCTTTCAAAATATTGACTGAGATATGATGGAGCAAAAGCAAGTAGTGTCTCTGTTTATACCAAGTATTTCTGAAAAATTCAGTTGAGACAACTCTGATCCTGTTTACTAATGAACCTGTGCGGCCCACCCCAGATGACAGGAACATTGTGAGGAGCACCGATCAAGATGAATGTGCAGATTTGGAGTATGTCAACCGTCTTTCAGTGTCTGAAGAGGCATATGTCTGAGCCTCACTTGTTAACTATGTATTCTGCTTATGTTGCGATTTAATGCACGGAAGAACTTGTTATCAGCCTGGAGAGAATTCACCATTTCATAATGGTCTGGAAGCTAATTTTAATTTCTTTTTTGGAGTTATATTTAGATGTTATAATTCATTCTTTTAGTCTATAATAGAGGATATTGAGAGTTTTTGTAAGAAGAGCTGCTTCTTGTAATTTGACTTAAGTAAGCTGGCTTATTAACCAAACTTATTAATACATTCTTCCACTTATTAAGTGGAGACAGAATGTATACATTCCTTGCTGTTTTACTCTGTAGGAAAATAATTTGTCTTTTAAATAGAACATCTTAACTACTCTTGTTTCTCTCCAAACCACATTACTTGTACTTTTAGAACCCGGTTTATGTAGTGTTCAGGGAAATCCAAAAAAAAATAATAACTATTTTGAACAAATTAGAGAAAACACATATGTTATAGTTCTATTTCCTTAATTAACTCTTTTCTCTAGCAGGGGAACACATAAAATAGAATTCATATTAAGGGCAGATTTCTTCAGACTATTTTTATTGAAATTAGTGGTTAGCAATTTATTTAAGCAATTGCCAGATGGATCATTCTTCTGTTTATCTTGGAATCACTTTTCTGCAAAGGATTTGAAAAGAACTATGATCATCTAAGTAAGATACAATATCAGTAAAATTTAATTTTAGAGAACCTACCTAGGTTGAAATTTAAAATGACTTAAAATTTGTAAGCATTTAATAAATTATCTTTTTTGCTATTGTTTTTGGGTACTCCATTTCATTAGAAATGTAACTTTTGGGGCCAAGGATTTAGCTCAGTGGTTCCAGTGTCTGCCTGGCAAGCACAAGGTCCTGAGTTCGATCCCAATAATCACACGCCACAATGCCAAGCATGGTGGCCACGCCTGTAATCCCAGCACTCAGGAGGCAGAGGCAGGAGGATTGCTGTGAGTTCAAGGCTAGCCAGGGCTCCATACTGAGTTTAGGGCCAGCCTGAACTACTAAGTGAGACTCTTGTCTCAAAAAAAAAACCTTTTTCAAAGCTCATAGACATATGTTGTCTTTTTTTCAAAAAACTAAGTTTGAAGGTAATGAAACCCTCAAAAGAAGATGTTTACATACATTCACATGTTTATTTGAAAGGTATATATTTTTCTCTTAATGCCTGGAAATTGTTTTAAAGCAAAAAACAATATTCACATCATAAACTTACAGAATATTTTGACAGGCAGAAATATGCTTATATGAATAATCTCACTTTTACATGTTCTTTCTCATAGAGCATTTCAGTATGTAGAATAATCACTTAGGAAATTTATTGATTATATATTATTTAGCCCACATTAGAATTCTTTTGGGCCTTTGAACCTCATTTTGAGAAACATAGAAACTATATTCATGGTAAAATATCTTAAAATGGTGTAAGCAGCCTGTTACCACCTCATGAACCCTTCTGAATAGATTTTAAATGAACAACTTCATTAAATATGTGCTTTGTCCCCTCCAGCACAATCTAATTAATTTTCTGTCAATGACATACAAATGATGAGTATTTCCTTTGATGAGGTTTCAATCTTTACTCAGGGTGGTCTTTTGTTTTTAAATTATGTAAGTATAATGTTTAGTGTGCATGTTTTATGCAGAATTACATTACAAATATGTTTTTAACTGTATTCTATTTTTTACAGTCTTAAGTGTCATGTCAGTTCTTTTCATATAACATAGAAGTTCTCTCAAAATACTCACCCAGGGGACAAGGGAGTTGACAGTCAAAATGGTTGGCATTTTGGTGCTCTAGGACATGATTTGTTTTGCATAAGCCGGTGGTTGGATCATTTTATGCATATGCAGTGTGGACTGAATATCAAGTGCTCTGCTTGTTCAATACTGGTGCATTTACTTCATAAATTTCCTTTGATTTGCTTTTTGTTCTGTGGACTACTGCCTGTTATAATGTTTTGTGTACCTTATTTTTTGTTAAAAATATTTACATAAAACATAAAAGATATTTTTATAAAGAGATGTATCATCCAAAGCTGTGTGTGGGCCTTGTTTGGATCTTCATTTAAACAAGCTACAGCCAAAGGACATTTTTGAGACAAATGCAGGAAGCTGAACGTAGACTGCTTACTAGGATATTAAGGAATTTTTTGCTCATTTTGTTGGTATTTTGGATTTTTTTAAGTCCTCTTTTTGAAACATATGTTGAGCTATTTACAAGTGTAGTGATGTGATGCATGACATTTGCTTTAAAATACTCTGTAATAAAAAGTGGGAGCTGAGAAACCAAAAATGGCAGAGAGTCGATGACGTTAAACACGGAATGAAGGGTGCGTAGCGGCTCAGTGTACTGTTTTCTTTACTCCAATGTGCGTTTAAATTTTTCCATAGCAAAACATTTTAACTCATACTTTTTAGATAGAATGTTTTACAGAAGCCTCTGTGGGCTGCTCCATTCTTTCTCCCTCCTTTCCTCATAAGAAAGATAAAAGCACTTCACCATGTTTTTCAGCTTCTTGAGCTGCTGACAGTCTTTGGCTGTGGCTTCCTTCCGCCCTTTACCCAGCCAGCAATGTGGGCTGAGTTTTTGTTATTCTGCCTCATGTGACGCTCTCCAGGCTGCCTGAGTAACAAAATGACCAGGCTACAGATACACACTTGAAAGCATTTCTAAGGAGAATTCCAATTTTTCAAAAAAAGAAACAGGTATGAACTGACGAGGTGGGAGAAGGAAAGGTAAGCTACAAACTAATGTGAAAAATGGTTAAGTAAATTTCTAGCAAAGTTCTGAAAAGAAAAGGAAATGTCTTGCCTCCTGATACACTGCCTGGCTGTCATAATCTGCCAAAGCCAGCTCTGTGAGAAAAAGGTGTCCTCAGAGACAGACTGTGAGACTCTTCACACTAGTCTGCTGGGAACTATCAGGCCTCCTTTTGCTACTCTTGTTTAGAGTCCTCCCCCTACATAAGTCAATGCCAAATCCTTTGGTTTCTGAATGCCTTTGTTTAAGTGTACCATGTATTTGAATGTAAAAAAGTAAGGAAGCTTTCCTTTGATACATTGTGAGGTCACAGAGGTTAGCCTATTATTACAGACCCAATTCAAAGTTCCTTCCTTCTGGGACCAAATGATCCTCCTGTGTAAAAAGGCTTTCCATGAAGCTGTGCACATTTGAATTATGGGTGAATGAAGCCAGGATTAGGTAACCAGCCTCCACTTAAATTGCCAGTTTTTAATAGAAGTCCGGAGTGCTGCAGGCCAGAACTCATGGAAAGGAAAGAATCTTAAAATGCATGCACAAGCTTCCTGTTGTAGGTCACACCTCAACCCACCCAATGTGGAAGAACTTGGAGACTGTTTTAAAGGAAGAAAAGAAAGGAAATTTCTAGGCTTCAACTTTAGGGTCATTTTCTTCAGGCTGGATTGCCTGGGGCATTGCTAGGAGTAGGTCTGGTAGACGTGCCCGTGACTTGGCACCTTACTCTTTCCTTCTGTGCCCTTCTAGTATAATCTAGAATGTACCACAAACACTGTTTGGAAGTCTGCCACTGCACACAATAGTAAATGAAAAGACATATATATAAAATATACTCTACATTTCTAATACCTAATATATATTGTTTAAAATATGCATACTTATATATGTTAAATGTTAGAAGGAAAGACACCAAAAGTCTTAGAGTATAAAGTTCATGCACAGCCATTTAAACTTGTCTCCATGTATGTTTTTATGTTTTCTAATTTTTCTACCATAATTATAGATCAATGTAGCTTTTATTATCCTAAAAAAAGATGATGAATTAAAATATCAAGCCTCTTACTGAGGAAAGTAAAGCATAAATTCTGTCTTTCATTCCTTTGGATTATGATCCTATCTTCCAAAGAATTAAAACTAAATGATGCAGAGATGAAGCTGGAGGAGAGGTGATAAGGAGTCATGGGTCTACTGTGGGACACTGGTAGCTGCTGGACAGGGTGGCTAGGGCTGGCAGAAGTTGTGGGGGCGGGGTCTGAAATGGGGCGTCCCCCAGTTTACTGAGCAATCAATCAGCCTTTCCTTCTTTGGGCGATAGAGGGCGCGCCTCCAGGGCAATTTGTCAGACAGTCTACCAAGGTCTACATGACCCAGAAGATATGGCCACAGGACAGGGAGGCCCAGAGCCTTGGCAGGACTCATTGGTACAATGAAGAGTCATGTGGGAAGCGTAGAGAGAGTGTTTGCCTGATGTAGCCAGTTCTGTTTGGCAGACGGGTGTGGAGGACAGAATGTTCATTGTCGCAGAAAGCACAGCAAGCCACCTGCTAGGTGGTTCCCACAGCCATTTCCTTCCAGAGCACAACGTCTTGCCTAACAGACTTTCAGAAGGCTCCCCACTCCCAGCCCTGAGTATTACAGAAAGAGCGCACCCAAGCCAGATGACTCACCTTGAATCAGTTACCTTCCACCTAAACGACCTTGGCAACTGTTTAACTTTCTGGACCTGTGTCTTGTCTGTAAAACCAGAAGTTATAAAAATCTCATTGATCAGATATAATTTATGAACATGTGCATTAAAGATATTTTGCACCATACAGCTCTAAACCTTGCTGTTCTCATAGGGAGATGGGCCTCATTCTCTACACCTTCTGTCCCATCAAGGCAAGAGCTGACAGAAAAGTCACAGCTGTAAGCCGCCAGCACGAGGAAGTCCTTGCCGGCTTCGCTGCTCATCCACCGCTCTCCAAAACATGGCCCCTCCGGCAGCCTCCTGATGATCAGGGCTGCTCACAGTGGGCGGGGGGGAAGACGCGGACATGCTGGTATGTGAACCGGAAAGCGCCTGTGCAGTTTGCTAGGGAATCCTCGGAATTCCACGTTGGCTCGGCCCCCATTTCTCATACAGAAGCAAGGCTCAGGCCCTCTGGATGGTTTCCAGGCCTCCACCTCCTGCCAGTCTCTCAATGTGGCTCATCCAGATATCTGCTTATGTGACTGCCTCCTGGTGACCACCCCATCATGGGGCAGCGAGATACGACCTAGCTGACGGGCCTCGCAGACTCCCAGGCCCACATGGCCTGTGAAGATAGACCGAGGGGCCACCTTTCAGCCACACTGTGACTCCTCAGAACTGCTCTCAACCCACCTATTGATGAGAAGGGGCCTTCTATTCTCTCTATCAGAGGATAGAGGGAGAACGGAGTACAGGGGAGAGGAAGTAGAAAGGATTAAGGTGTGATATGTATTATGTACCAAGTCTGTATAATGATTACACGTTGTGTGTCACAAAGATGTACTAATAAATAAATAAACCCAGCCATTAGAAATGCGCACAGATGTGCTGTGTGGGTGTACCCTGGACCCAAATAAAGGCTTTATTCGGCCCCTAAGCTTCTCTCCAAGGCTGGGTCTCGGTCTCTCTCTCTCTCTCTCTGCTTACTAGATAAACACACATGTCCCAGACGATACGCCCTCATCCCCTTGCCCTGCAGGGCACGCTGCCCTTTTCTCTCTGTAATCGGTACATAATATATCACTTCTGTTACTTCGTGTTTTGCTGGGTTTCCTCCTCTGTGTCTCTGACTGACATACCAACTTTAACTTCTTCCCTAGTCAAGTATACCCTAGAGAGTGACCATCTGGAAGAGACCATCTAGACAGGAAAATCTGGTCATGGCTCAGACATGGGGCATTAGACTGTCCACCGGGATACAGAAATATCCATGAAAGGCACAGTCTGGGCACCCTTGAGTCTCCCCCCCCTGGGGCCCCATCAGAGCCTGGTCAAAGCCTGGAGGTGCTCTCTTGCAGGAGCCCTCCAGACCACTTAGAGGAGATCTGACACCCTGGGGGAAGCACCGCTTGAGACCTTTCATCCAGGCAGGGCTTTGTGATGACCCACTGGCTCTCTGGGTCTTTGTGAGGGAAAACCAGGAACAGAAGAACAAGCAAAGTGCAAGGGTCCTGCAGGCTGGTGGGGTGGGGTGTGGTTCCCAGAGTGATGGGACAGATGTGAGGAGGAAAGAAAGTGGGAGAAGAAGAGAAAACAAGGCTGTGTTTGGAGATGGATCAGAATCTCACTTAGGAGTATTTAAGTGTCACACATAAGTGCATGAAGGCACATTTCTGGTGATGGGACAGTGGCTTTCAGTTTGTTCTGTTTCTACCCAGCCATGCTCTGGCTTTCCAACTCCGCCACATCTGCATTCCCAGAATGTAGTGTCTGACACCTTGCAGGTTCCTGGTAAATGTTTGTTAAAATGAAGTTAAAGTAACTTTCAAAACATCTTGCAACTCACAGCCTGACAGCCTGCTTCGTGCTGGAGGCAGGGCTGGCAAAACAGTCCCAGCAAGGAGAACTGAGGAGCAGATTTGGAGTGGTTTGCTCCCAGTTAAACACCTCAGAATTAGCAGCTGTGTGCTCGCCAGGGGGATGGGGCAGAGTGAGAAGCGGCATTAGGCTCGACATCTCAGTGCTGGCGAAGTGGGTAATGTACAGTAATTTAAACTCTGTCAAACTGCTCTGCATGAGGCCGAGGCCGGGGAGGGAGACTCGACCTCTCAGAATCCCAGATGTGTTCATCACATCTGTACGGTTATAGCAGGTCTTTGCAGCCCTTTCTGATTAATTTACACTTATCTTTTCTACTTTTACGTGACCTTTGGAAATCTCCACTCTTTGAAATAGAATGTCCGAGAGGGTTTCAAGAGGCCCGTATCTTGTCTCAGGTATTTTATGACAGGACCTTTCTTTTCTACATGTGCAGCCCAGCTGGGCGGAGTTATTTTACAAGAGAAACCAGCCTTGAAATATCCAGATGACACATAATCAACTCAAGTCAAGGGCTCATTTTTCTCCCTCTTCCTTAGGGGTGTTTTCAAGCAATGTGGCACAGAAGAGGCCCTTGACAGGGGCCAGTCTACCCCTCCCTCAGACAATTCAGATCAAAGTCTCCCCACTGCCTGCCTTGCACAAAAGGCCAAGAAGAGTTAGTCCACTTCACAGTTGGAGAGCCGGATCGTCAAGAACAAATGTGTGCATTAGCCAGGAGGCTCTGGCAAGCACCAGAGCTGGTGTCCTCACACCCCTTTGGTGTTGTGGGTCTTCAGCACCACTTTAAAGAGAACTTCTGAGAAGGCTCCACCCATGCAAATGTCACCAACTTCAGCCCTTTACCATTCCCAGTGCTAAGGAATAAATGCCTCAAAGTAGAAAAGCCAAGTAAGATAAACTAAAGCAGAAGAAATAAAACCTCAGACTCTCTTTGCCACTTAAGAACATTTTCTCTCCCCTGCTTGTGTACAGGAATTCTGGGACTGTGACCTTATGATTATGCTGGCAAGGGGATCACTGCTTCCACAAATAACAGAAACAGTGCTATAGTCTTAAATGTTTGATACAGATGACAAAAAAAAAAATAAGACTTCACCATTCTGCTTGGTATAATCAGTAGGAGCTCTGTGGCTGCTTCCCCCATTATTATGGTTCTTCTTAGTACAACATAGTGCTAGAAGTAAAGATTAATAGACAATCACAGAGGGAAAATTTATTTTGGTTCATGATTTCCAAGGTTCCCGTTCATGGTCACTGGGTCCCATTGCCTCGGGCTTGTGGTGAGGCAGCACATCATGGCAGAGAGTACGACTGAGGAAGCCTTTACATGTGGGCCTTCGGGAGACAGCCTGGTTTGCCCAGCACTACTACAGGGACAAGTGGGATGCAAGCTGACAATATAACACATGCTTGAGAACAGTGCTCAGCAAGGCAGCCAGGAAGTCTGAGCAAGGAAAGGCCTGGGCTCAGCTCTGACACATGTGCCAGGTGGGGCCAGTGATGGCACAGTGGGTGACTGGGGACTTAGCCGGAGCCACACACCATGACTAAGCTTGATACTGAACAAGGAATGGGCCTGTCATCTTTCCCATGCCCACTGAGGCCTGGGCAGGGTCCTGAACCTGAAGGAAAACTTCCCAGAGCAGAATCAAACCATAAAGACCTGTCTCCAATAGCAACATTGTGTGGCAGTGATGAGCAATTGCAGGTGTGGTCTGGTTCGCTTCGTTAACTGCTTGGGCGGAAAAGACAGAATCCCTTTGGTTTAAGAAGGTGTTTGTGTGGTAGCTCAGCCCAGTTATATACATTTCTACCCACTCCCCATTGCTAAGTGTGTGAGTTTGTGAATAACTTTCAGCTGTATTGATTTATAGGTCTGAATTCCTGGCTCCTCAGTGAGAGTCGGAGCTCCCCTCATTTGCCCCATTTTTAGAAGGGCCGTGTGGTAGTCTCTCTGGGAAGCCATGGCCAATAGAATACACACTGCTGGAAAAGTACAGCCTCTCACCTGACTGAGTGACAAAGGCCCCAGGGTCCCCAGGGACCACTGACTATGAGAATAACACCCCTTTCCCTCCCCTGGTCCTCTGGAGAACTGTGGGCACCACGCAGCCTGCTCACGCCTCATCTCCTGCTGGGAGTCTGCCCTCACTTTGCAGAGAGGAAGGATCCTCCTGGGTTCACCCTGGGACAACACAGCTTCACTTAGGTGTCTGTCAGAGAAGCACAAAGACAAAAGACAGTCTCTTCTCTAAAGTGAAAGAAAGTGCCTGAAAAGAGGCGGAGTGGGCTGGGCCAGTATTTAGCATTTAAGTACCTTGTTCTTACACATCTTAGTCATGGAGGGAGGACACTTAAAGGTGAGCTGCAAGTGGAGAAAAGAAAATGGATTTGTGGAAATTAAATGGAAAGTTAGATAAAGTAAGATGAGCCCTCAACCCCAGGTCACAGGCTCACAGTACACTCCGTATTAGACTGCTTCCCTTCACTGTGACAAAATATCTGAGTATAGCAACTTCATAGTAGCAAGTTTTATTTTGGATCATGTTTCCACCCATGGTCAGCTGGCAATGGTCATAGACTTTTAGGTCTATGACAAAGCAGAAATATCATTGTGGAAGCGCATAGAAGAGGAAAGCTGCTCACTTTGTGCCAGATAGGAAACAGACAGGAAGAGCCAGAGAGTTAAAGGAAGGGCCTGAGAACAAGATATAGATATCAACGACATTCCCCACTCCCTTCAACTAAGATCGGCCTCCTCTGTCTCCACCACCTCTCAATAAAACCATCATGTTACAGAGCTATCAATGGATCATTCCACCAATGAAACTAGAGCCCTTATAATCCACCTTCCTCAAACCTTGTGGATAATGCAGACTCTCTTAGACTCAAGTGATAAACCTTCCCAGAAACATTTTAAATGTCCAAGCCATAACACACTCTACCTCCATATGTCTTGCATACACGGCTCCAGCTGGAGCCAAGGACGTTGACTATCTCAAAAGACCAGAAATAAATATAAGATTATTCAGAACTCCCCACATGTCTGAGCCAGGATTTCCCAGAAAGTAGTATCTGAGACAGAAGGCTCAGAGGCTTTCGCTTGGTTAGACACCATGGTCCTTAACAAACAGGAGGAGGAGGAAGGAGAAGGAAGCTGAGAAAGGAGGCTCATTATGATGTTGCCCTGCTAAGTGCAAGTGATACATTTCTTTAGGCACACATTCAAAATATATGTACTTGGAAGGGGAATAAAAAAAAATAAAAAAGGGAAATTAAAAAAAAGTTAAGGGGCCAGGGATTTAGCTCAGTGGTTCCAGTGCCTGTCATGCAAGCGCAAGGGCCCGGGTTCGATTCCCGGTTACCACATACAATACGGGGCATGGAGACTCACGCCCAGCAGCAATTAGCACCACATACCACAGTGCTGGGTGTGGTGGCTCACGCCTGTAATCCCAGCACTCAGGAGGCAGAGGCAGGAGGATTGCTGTGATGTGAGTTTGAGGCTGAACTCAGGGCCAGCCTGAACTACAAAGCGAGACCCTGTCTCAAAAAAAAAAAAAAAAAGAGTTATGTACCAACTCCCCATGAGGAATGTAATTGTATGTACTGAAAACATGTAGCAGTAAAAATTAGAAATAAAATAAAAAGCCAAAATGTATGTATTTAACACATTAATCCCCTGGCATTGTGCAAAAGGCTCACAGATGAAATCCTTATCCTCACAGAAATCACGTGAATGAATGAGATCTACAATCAACCAATGGGAGCGAGGGGGAAGAGGAAAAGTGACCCTCAACTCTTACCTCTATTTGTCACAAATTCACCCAGAGGGCACTATCACCACCCACACTTCCAGCTTGCACACACACAGGGACCAAGCAGGAAATAAGGGCACAACAACAGGGGCTTCTTCACTAGGAGAGAGGTTACCTGTGGCAAGCCAATCCTACCTTTGTGAACCAGCTGGCACCCATCTGGACACAGCCGGAACAAGAGGCAGGTGAAAAGGCTAAGAGGATCTGAACCACCATCCGTGGGAAGAGATGGAAGAACAGGATGCAGTAGCTGACTGCAGCCCCACATGGGGACATCTAGAGTTATGTGTCTTGGTGGCAGCCTGCCCAGTGTGGACGGTCCAGAATCCCTTAGACCCAAGTGACAAGAATGAGCTAAGTCTGGGGATCTCAAAGTCTTTGGTGGTCTTTTTAAAACATTCAGTGCTGATGCATACATGACCCACAGTTTCCACCATTTTGACACTTAGCTAGGTCCCAGCTCCAACCCCCAGTGACCACCTTTGGAGAGGCTTTCAGCAGTGAGACTGAGAAAATCCACAGTCAGCTTCTGCACTGGTCTCAGATCTGCCACCTACTGCCTTTGGGATCTACTGCAAGATTCCTAAATACCTTGGGCTTCAGTGTTTTCACCTATAAAATGGGACACCATGACATCACATGATAGCACTGATGTAGTGTTCACCCTCTTATCTGGTACCAAATCAATCCTCAATAAATAGAAGCTGTTCTGGGGGTTTTGCTGCCAAAAACTTTGTGCCTCCAAGGAGCATTATGTTTCTCAGGGGGTTTGGGGGAGAATGGTGTGATACTCAGAGAGGTTTCTAAGGCTTTAAATACATCATTAACTACTTCTATTTTAACACCCTCTTGGAAGCAAATAGAAAACTTGGCGGCAGCAAAATGGCCTAAAACAGAAATAACATCATGTAGTAAAATTAGTAACACATTTTTCCATCTTCACTCCAGGGCCCAAGCGCCCCATCAGGAGTGAGTCAGTTTTGGCAGAAGAGAAGTAAATCTATCCTAAAAGAGATCTGATATTCTTTGCCCCACTAATCCTCTTCACTGAGAGAGACTCAGCATTTCTTCCTGAAAAGGAGGCTTGTGAGTGACTTCGTCAGCTTGTGGAAATGGCCTAGCCTATTTCCTGGCCCTGGCATCACCAGGAGAGAGAGCCCGCTCCTCAGCAGAAATTGTCCTGTGCTACTTTGCTTTCTCAATATTTAAGACTTATGGCTTTTTTCTTATCCCTTAGTTACTATGTGACTTCATTAGTCCCCAACACATCTATGGAGCCCTAAACTTGTGCCAAGCCATGCACTAGCCTCAGGGACATGCAGCTAAGCCTCTAGAAGCCAGGCGGGCACAGGGGTTGAGGAATTTGTTCAACAGCTACTTTCTGAGTGCTTCACAAGCCAAACACTAGGCTGCAGACAAAGCCTCCTGCCTGCCTTCCACAAACATACCTTCCACAAACTTACTTTCTAAGGTGGTATACTGCTACATAGAGGGCTACAGTGCCACAGGCTGAGTGGGGTTGAAAGGACAAACCTAGATACACATTCTAGAAATCCACACCAACCATCACTGCAATTAGGCCAGTTTATACCATGACCCCACACACCTGCCTAGTCTCAGGGTATTGATTCAGGCCATTTTGCCCACTTTTTAAATTTCTCCCCACTTTGAGAGGAACTTTATATGTTATGCTTATGTTTTATACATTTACATTTCATATTTTATATGTGCCAAATTCATTTGCTAGATGAATTCTTTCACAGAAATATCTCTCCCCATAACAACTACCCAAATGAAGAGTTGTCTTCACTTTTAATGTTTTAAAGTCCAAATATTTCCATTCTAAAAAGCTGACATTTGCCAAGTGCAGTCCAATCTGTGAGCTGAGGTGACACAGCATGCTCTGCCTGTGCCCGGGGGCTCTCTGCTTCAGGCCTGGCAAACCTCAAAGTCAGACCTGACACAATTCGACAAGACCGCAGCAGTGTAGACAGAAGACATAGGTTTCCACAGGTAGGAAAGAAGGCATCTGCCAAAGGAAAATTTGGTTTTGTTCTCTCTCATATTCTGTACAGTGGGGAATTCGGACAGGGCACCACAGGGCCGGTGGCCTTTGCTCTTTAGTATCTGTGACCTCCACTGGCCAAACTCAAAAACTGCAAGTCATTGAGCATCCAGGACTGGAGGACTCTGAAGCCTCCCTCACTCATGTGTCTGGAGAGCAATGTTCTTGCTGGGAGTGGAGTTTCTCTCCTCTGCCTCCTTTCCTCATGGCAGGGCAGCCTGGTGCTGAGAGGGAATATCCTGGAGGAACAGGGAGAAATCTCTTCGCCTTTCATGACCAATACTCACAGAACATCACTACCGTCCTTGTCACATGCCCACCCAGATGGAACAGAGAGGACATGAGCCTCATCTACAGAGAGCAGCGAGATGATGTCATATATGAGGAGCACATAGAGGGGAGATGCGTGGTGAAGAGTGAGAGAGCAGGGACAGGGATCACCATTCCTGTGCTCTGTATTTCTCTGTGGCTGAAACCGGTCATTCTTGCACCATCCAATTGCATGAGCCAATAGTATTCTCCTTTAAACCTAAGTCTATTTGATTTGCATTATGCAAACAAAAGAATTAAGAATAGCATAATGTGTATATATTGTTTCCTACTTTACTAGGTGGTATTTTCAGTTGTTTCTAATCATATATATATAGACTATGCATAAATATTTTTAAATAGTGTTTAAGAACTGCGGAAATTAAAACCAAGATAAAACAATCACAAAAAATTTAAACCAAAAGTTTATTGGTTTAAATATTGGAAGATCATGAACAGGAAGTTTATTGGTTTAAATATTGGAAGATCATGAACACAAGGGAAGATCAGAGAGACCAGCAAGAAACTTGGGATAATGCAGGTGAAGAAGAAAAAGGGAGACAAGCAGGTAGACTGTTGGCCACATGAGGTAAAAGTAAGATACAGTAAAAGTGCAAGAGGCTTCCCCAGCTTCTGGCTTAGGGGGCTGAGGCAGGCAGAGGCCCTATCCACGGAGGCAGGGATGTCAGAGTAAAGAACAAGTTCAGAGGGTCACATGGGGGCAGTGAGTTCTTCCCAAGACATTTGAAGTATGAGGTAGGGGTGGGGCTCTTGTGAATGGGGATGAAAAGGTTAGACTGTTTTCTAAGACAAGAAATAGGGGAAAGCTCTCAACTCCAAGTATATATTCCAGAAGCCATCACTAACTCTCAAGAGCCCGACATGGGCAAATGTGACTGTGAAGCAGTCAACTTGATTGGCTTGAGTAAAGCCCAGGGGACGAATAGAGCACAATTCTGAGCGGGTCTGCACAGGTCATAGAGGTGTGATCTTGGCACCATATCTGATCCTCAGCTCCTCTTTTGTGCTTTTTTCCTGGAGTTCTGCTTCCTGGTCACCAGGAAGTGAGCCGTTTTGCTACGCCACAGCCTTCTGCCCTGGTGTTCTGCCTCAATTCAGACCCAGAGCCACGGAACCAGACACTCCAGAGTTTAAATCTCTGAAACCATGAACCAATGAAGCTTCTCCTTTAAACTATGGGTGTCAGGTAGTTTTTTCCAGCAACCAGAAAGTTGGCTCACACAGCAAGGCATTGTCATGTCAACAAGTCAAGACAGGTCAACACAATAAGCAGGATTTCTGCCATTCCAACAAGAGTCATCAGCGGATTAATGACACCTGAGCCCGTGGATGTGCATGAGGTCACCCAGAAATGTTGTCCTTGGCAAGCCTATTCTTATGGGGCAAGTTGAGGCAAGGATTCCAAAGAGAATGAAAAGGAATGGTCACAGGGGAAGCTAACCCCAGACAGGATGTCCATCCAGGAGACACTATGAGGGCTATATATGAAAATGCATTGTAAAGTATTATGCAAATATGTTTCATTATCATTTCTGGCTTTCATCTAAAAATCGTTATAGAGTCACCACTTTGCCTAAGTTTCTTGAGAATTGGAAGATGTTTCATCTTGAAACCTGGGAGTGGTCTGGCTGGTATCTTGTACCATGTTAAGTCAGTTTGTGGAAGCATCATATCTGTGTGTGTGTGTGTGTGTGTGTGTGTGTGTGTGTGTGTGTGTGTGTGTGTGTGTCTAGTCTCCCTAACCAGACCAGGCTACCTGTAAAAGGGCTCGGTAGCTTGGGTCATTAGATACTCCCTCAGATACCCCACCAGATATCAAGCCTTAACAAGCAGAGCACTCAACCTAGCCCAGCTAAACCAGTTCTCATAGGATTTGAATGGCAGCCATCACAACCCAGAACTCAGCATCAGGAGAGATCTAAGGGTCACTGTGGCGGGTGAGTCTGGTCCAGTTCCCCTTGTCCTACAGGTGAGAAACAAAGATCTAGGGAATCTCCAGAAATTATCCAAGCACATGGTTAATTGCAGAGCTGAGATTTGAACCAAAACTTCTGACACCTTAGCCTTAGATGATGTATTGTTCCCCAGGATTTTCTCTCAAAATAAGTTTTTCTATAAACATAAAGGACTTTGCCCTAAACTATCATGCATCCCACATACAATTTGAATCATGCTGCAGAAGAGCTGCAAATACCCTGGCTCTCAGATAAGTGTGTGAAAATGAACAGAAGATTGCTGATCACCACTGTGTGTTGATATTCTGTCTTAGAACTCCATAACTCGTATGCCAAAGTTTCTAATCAATATTTATTGCCATAATATTTGCAAAGACCCAACATTAGCAAGTCCTGCAGACTCAGGCCCAGGCCTCATATTGTTTTTCCAAGCCCTGCAAACCACCACTTTTTTTTTTTTTTTTTTTTTGAGACAGGGTCTCACTTTGTGGTTCAGACTGGCCCTGAGCTCAGCCTCAAACTCATATCACAGCAATCCTCCTGCCTCTGCTTCCCGAGTGCTGGGATTACAGGCTTGAGCCACCACACCCAGCACTGTGGTATATGGTACTGATTGCTGCTGGGGTGAGTCTCCACGCCCAGTATTGTTATGTGGTTTTCTGGGGATCAAACCTGGGTCCTTGCGCTTGCAAGACAGGTACCTGGAACCACTGAGCTATATCCCCAGCCCGCACCATCTTTTTATTATTATTTTTTTTAAAGACTATCACTTTAGAACTGCAGGATAAGGGACAACATCAATGTTAACAAATGAAAAGAAAAATCAATCACCTCAGAGTGATCCCTTCCTTCTGTTTACACCTCACCTGAAGTTCTAATCCTTTTACAACATTTTAATCCTCTTTGGTAGCAACTAAACCTGAAGTCACAAATGAAGGATTATCAGCCAAGGAATAAACAATACAATGGCAAAGAAAGATCCTGTTTTTATGTCACTGTTACTGGAAAATTTCTTCTTAGGGAAGGCACAAATTTTAAAATCTCTTTTATTGTCACAATTAACAATAAGGAAAAAATAAAGAATGCCTGACATCTCTTAAGTCTCTAAGAGCCAAATACTTTGATGAGTAATTTTTCACACAGGTAATCCTACTTCCCTTTAAAGGAAAGATTATTTACCATTTACCAAAATGGAAAAGCTGGCATTAGGTAAATTGTCTTCAGTTTTTACAGATTGCCAGTTCAAGTAGGTAGCAGAAGATAAGGTACTGTGGTATATGGTACTGATTGCTGCTGGGCATGAGTCTCCATGCCCAGTATGGTATGTGCTTACCAAGGATCGAACCCAGGTCCTTGTGCTTGCAAGACAGGTACCGGAACCACTGAACTAAATCCCCGGCCCAGAAGACAAGTTCTTCCTGTACATGCTCCAGTAATGTCCGATGAGGGGACGTCAGTTGTTACTGGGTTTCTAACTTATACCAGGGACTGTTCTAGATGCAGCCCATCTCACTGAACCCTTGAAATGATAGTCCTGACAACTGAGGAAGCTGAAGCCAACAGACATGGAAAATTGAAGTACACCAGAACAAAAACAAACCCAGGCCTCTCACTGTTGGTTTGTACCCTTTGACTATTGTCAAATTCTGTTCTAAAAACTGAAAGATAAAATTTCCCCCATTATCAGTGTTCCCCAATGTTCCCTCTCAAAAGAAGTTTTCTACCTAACTACCACTGAGCTTCAGATTTCCACCATTTTATCTATTCTTTCCAAATTCTATTATAAAAATACCAATTACCCACTAATCCATTTTCCTCTCCTTGTTACACAGTCCCTTTGCAATCAGCAGTAGAACTGAGAAGAAATTTCATGTGCTACTTGTGAGCTGTGCCTCAAGGTCGTGTGTGTGTCTGCTTCATACTCTCATTCTTCCTTGCTGGAGGCATATTGACATGGACACAACTGAGCTTCACCTACATGGATGAGGGCACATTTGTCCTTCAAGAGAGACCCTGAAGTGAAATGGCAGACACATGAATCCTTGAGTGACTATATGGCTTAGGCCTACCTGCCAAGCTGGAGCATTTACCTTGTTCTAGTATCTGAGAAACTATCTTATTGAGCAATAGTACATAGGCATATATAGTTTTCAGCTGCTGAATTATAATATTACATATATATAATATTACATATAATGTAATAACTATGTATAGATGCAGGGAGTTTATTGAGTATCTGTCACCAGAATCTTTCATAGTTCTCACTATAGAAAGTGACTGGCTAATTTAAGCAGATAATGATTCCTTGAAAGACTGTTACAAGCCTGTAGAACTGCAAGAAGTTGGGAGAAGCAACCTCAGGAAAATAGGCAGGATGAAGAGAAGTTAAACTGCCAGACTCTGTGACCCTTATTCCTGATTTGTCAACTTCGTTGCAATAAGCAACACCTAGCAGACTAGTAGATCCTTCTTCTGAGTGTCTTGGTGGTGATGGAAGCCTGAGCTTGTGTACTGTGTGGTTCCTCACTCAGCCCTCTCTGCTGCTGCTCTTCCGCTCTGCTACTTGACCACCAGGAGCTAAGCAGTTTTACTCTACCACAGCCAAGTGCCATGATGTTTCTACCTTGGAGCCAATTGATCATGGACTAAATCCCCAAAACTGTGAGTTAAATTCAACCTTTCCTCTTTTAGGTCGTGAGTGTTGGACGTTCTCTCCATTAATACATCAATACAATTTCATGGGCCAAAATTACACTACAGAACCATTTAGGGGCATCGTCTTTACGGGCACCACAGGATGCTGGACAGTGACAGCACACCAGAGACAGTGAGCTGGACCCCATTTGTGTCACCATGGCCCCCATGCTCCCTTGAAAACGTTGCTGCTGCTGCCCCAGAACAAATTCCCCACCCATTCTCCCATCTTCCTCTCTTTCATTCCAGATTCTAAGGCCAGGCCAGAGGATCTAGTGACACCCACATGAAGTACCAGGGCCTTCCTTCTCAAGAATGAGGTATATAGCTGGCTTTTGTAGTGACTCTAGCTTCATTATGACTCATAGGGAAGAGGTTCAGATGTGGGGCAGCCAAAACAAAATGAAAAACTTCAAGTTGTCCTTCTAAAAGAAAAACACTTCCAGATTGACATGGTTCTATAAACACTCTAAGATTTCAACAGTACTCTCAGATGGCTATCGCTTCCCCCAAACCATTTATTTGCCTTAATCAGGTTTCCCTTAATCAGAAGTCTGTAAGTTACAAGTGGCAGAAACTTAATTAAAACTTTGATGTCAGGCTAGGGATGTAACTCAAAGGTAGAGGGGCTTGCCTAGCATGCATAAAGCTCTGGGTTACATCCTCAGTACTGCAAAGCAACAAGAAGAACAATCACAACAAATCATTACACTATTCGTGTGTATTTTGTTTTGTTTTGAAGCAATGTCTCACTGTGTAGTTCAGTTTGGCCTTTAACTTGCTACGTAGGCCAGGCTGGCCTTAAATTTACAGGAATCTTCCTGCCTCGGCCTCCTAAGTGCTGGGATGATAGGCATAAACCACCACAGCCAGCATATGCTAATTTTAAAAGAGAAGCATATTGGCTCAAACAAGTAGAAAGTAGGTGACATGAAGACCCACCCTCATCCCTCTGCTCTGCTCCCATAAAGGTCCCCCTGGTCGTCATGCTGCCGTGTCAGGGGTAAGACCCCGGCTTACATCTTTAGACTCACATCCTCTCCTCTCCACATCCCCAGAAAACACATTCTCTCTCCCCTACAGCATTCACAAGACATTGGCTGCCTTGTCGCTTGCTATAATGTGCCCTTTGCTCAACGTGCCACAAAGGGCAACTCGCCTAATGGCTGGGATGGATTTCCTTGTGCGCTGTAGGCTGTTTAGGTTCCTTGGTCTCTACCTACTAGATGGCAACACCACTGCTACTTCCAACTGCAGCTATGAAACCAAAAGTGTCCCCATATGTGGCCAAATGTCCCTGGGGTTTTTATCCACTAGTTGAAAAACATCATAGTAGGGGGTGTAAGAACAGAAAAGAAGGTTCTAGAAAAATGCTGAGAAGGGTGAACCTGAGGCACTGATCCAGCAGGGTCCTCTGCTGTCCCAGGGGTTACACAGCTAGAAGTCTGGGGGAGGATTGGGTCTCAGGACATGAGGTATCAGAGCCAGAGTCTTCTGGTCCTGCTCAAGCCTGGGGCCCAGCCTACACGGTACCGTGGCCTCTTCTGGAAGGTATTTAGTGTCATTACACACCCTGGCTTACTAAGTGCTGCCGCTCCTGTCTCGGGGTACCTTTGATACTTCTCTCATCATACTAACACCCCCAAACGGTGTAAACTGTTTTACAAAGGTGAGACCAAACCTTTCATTGGGTAATAAGCCTCCGGTTAACAAGGGCACGCTGGGACTGCAAGCTGTGTCCACGGCCTCCAGCGTCTACCCTGCGCCCTCTGCACTTCTACTTCTGATCAAATTTCCCACCTAAGCTCCCATGACTGTTCCTGCTTCTCTTTTGTTTGAGTTCTTCATATTTTCTTTCCTTCTTCCTCCTGGACTCTGTGGAGTATAATTTGAAAGTTTAATCCCTTCATTTCTACAGGGAAGAAATAACAAAAGAAATTAATAACTAATTGCAAGTATTACTCACCCTCACATGAATGGCCATCCTCACTATTTCTGTGAGAGATCTGGTCATTTCAGAGATTTGTTTTGTGCCTTCACCTGGAAGTGTGTGTTTTTTGGCAATCGTTTTAGCCAGATCACAGTACAATGGAAAAGCATATGCCTGAGACTGGTTCTTCACTTTGGCCTATGACAGACTTGCTGTGTGATCTGGGATCGTGACACCTCTCTGAGTCTCATTTTTTCATCGATTAAATTGGGGACCAAGACTTAGTAATCTACTAAGACTCCTTAAGAATTTGATGGAGGCATTAAGTCTAGAATTAGTTCCATGACCATATAAAAGGCTTTGAAATATTTAGACTAGGTTTCAAATAAGCAGCAAGAGTGGCTTCACAGGAAGGTGGCTGGAATAACAGCTCGAGCTAACTTCAGCTCGGTTCTGTGAGGACAGAGAGGGGACGGGGCTGTGTCACCCGAACCTTGATACAGGGCTAATTAAAAATGCATGTGCAGGGCTGAAGGAGGACACCTAGTGAATTAGTGATGGCCTCCATGTCTATGTTTCCGGCTCGACAAGGGACCTGAATAGGGAGAGAGATGGAGCACAGAGTGAGATGCTGCAGAAGGATGGTGAGAACAGACCATGGCTTGGAGATGCCCCTGTAGAGTTTCAGATGCAGGTACAGATTAGGGGAGCACATCACCTTCAGCAGACCTGGGGACAGAAGCTATGGCTCCCAAACACCCAAGGCAACACCACTGTCAGTGTGGAGCTCCAGAAGGAAGATCATCCTGCAGAGATGGCCTATTTTCTGCCCAAAGCTGGTGCCTCGGCAGGGAGGAAGGAGTTTGCAGAGCCAATGCCTGAGCTGATGCCCAAGCCAATGTCCTCTTGCTTTCCCCCATCACTGGGTCAGCTGCTCTCCAATTGTTTTTTCCAGTCTTAAGGCCTGAAGGAGGATTCTAGTCAATGCTAGCATCTTAAATATTGGAAACCCAAAGGGGACATTCACCTGAGCTTCACTGTGATGGTGACGGGAAGATTTTACAAGAAAACCTCTGGAGAACAGCCAGAAGAAATTTCATGTGCTACTTCTGAGCTGTGCCTCAAGGCCATGTATGTGTCTGCTTCGTATTCTCGTTCTTCTGACAGTCAGCCCCAGGCTGTGGAGAGAAAAGAGAGATGAGAGAATAGCTTCACATAAGATTAGGATTGTGAGGACAGGCATGTCAGCTGGCTCCAGGCTGGGAAGGGTATCTAGGCAACTCATAAAATTTGCAAAAGTTTGAAAGCCACAGTGAAAAGAACAGAACCTTCCACATTTTTGTAAGAAAACCACTGATTCCTCCAGGTAGAACAAAGCATCTTCCATCCACTCTATGCGCTGGGTTCTCTGCTTTGATTTTCTTTGTATCCTCAATGTCTAGAACAGTCTCTGGCACACGGAGGAGACTTAGTAATTCCTCAGTAAGTGAAGATTTAATCATCAGTCTTCCTGTTTAACTGTAGACTCCTTTTAAAAAAAATTTTAGACTCTGTTTTAAAAAATTATTCCCTCATTCCTAAACCAGTATATGACACACCCTAAATGCCCAATAAATGTTTCTGAATAAGGTGAAAGTTTTCATCATTGACAGCAGGCAGCATTTGCTCTCTGCACTGTCCTAGAAGTCATTTGTTCCCTTATACCGCCAACCCTTCACCCCTCACCTAAATCCTAGATGAATTTCTGAGTTGTTCTCATGACAAGCAATACATTCACTTCTTTTCCCTCCAAAAACATGTGTGCAAAGCATTTGTTTTGGCTGCAGATTGAGCCAGGCAAATGTCTAGCCCCCTTCAACAGCAGAAAAATAAACACAGGGTAGAATAAGGATCCAGCCGAATGGAAGAGAAAACGTCGACTTCTTTTTGTTCATCTAAGAAGCTTATTTTATAAGAAACTGCATTTGTGGAATCAGAAATGAGAACCTCCAGACCTCCCAGCTCCCTCATTAATCCTCTCAGGAGGGCATGGCTTGCAGGACAGTACCTCCACCACCATATCTGCACAATACATATAATTACTATTATTAGGGTGAATGGCATCGACACTGTCATTAAAAATGTTGCGTAATCCTACATTCTTGCTTTTGTCTCTGGTAAATTAAGATCATTTCCATGTCCTCTTGAAAGGATTCAGCTGTCCCACTTCTCTTTCTCTTCCCACCACCCTCCTGCTCTCCCTTCCACCCCCTCCACTCCCCTACCCGCCCCAGTCGTCTCCCTCCTACTCCCACATCCATTATTCACTGGCTTCCAGTCATTTTCTCTGGGACCCACCAAAAGTCTCCCCCTTGCCCTCTTCATTTTTGGTTGTGGTGTCTAAACTGTGATCATGACCCTTTATCTCTCCCTGACTTGTGCACACTTCAAGTAGGAAATCCGTCATCTCCCAGTGCGCTTGACTCTGGTTCCTGTGATGCTTGGGAACTGAGTTTTAAGTGGCAAGCTCCACGTCCAGCCAGGGGAAGGCTTTCCTCTGCTGGGAGTAAAAGCTGGCTTCAAAATCAGGGAGTCTGGGAAGCCACGTGTTGAGAAAAAGCTAAAGACCATCATGAAGTTACCATTTATATGTTTATTAAAGCTACAAGTACTATAAACTACTACAACCAAGGTGACTTAAGCAACAAAAACACTTATGGAGGCTCAAAGTCCAAAATCAAGGTGCTGGCTCCCACGGAAGCACCAAGGACGATCCTTCCATGCTTCTTAGATTCCAGAGGTTTCTGACAGTCCTCGGTGTCCTTTAGCTTTTCAATTGTCACATCAGGCTCTCTCTACATCTTTACAGGGTCTTCCTCTTGGTGTGTTCCCACCTGCCCTTGCCCCTCCTTTCAAGGATATTCACGTGACCCACTTTTCTCCATGTGACCTCAGTTTAACTAATTATGTCTGCAAAGACCCTATTTCCAAATCTGAGGTTCCAAGCAGACATGAATTTTAGGGGGACACCATTCAACCCAGCCTATGATTTTAAAGACATATAAAGACACACAGATCTTTTAAAACATTTTTTCTGAGATTTGTTCATATCCTCTTGTGTAATGTTCAAACATCATCTGGCAGAGAAATTAAACCATGTATTTTAGTTAAGGAGGTTTCATGTTGAATCTCAAAATTTACGCAAAGCTAATTTAAATTTAGAAGCCTCAGATTTTTTTTTTGAAAATTCCTTCATGTTTCTTTCAGCCAGTGCATACTTCTTCTCAACAGAGAAGAATCCTTCCCAACCTGGGGATCACTATTGAGTGCTCCCTTCAGTGAGAAGAAGAGGACACACCTTAAGTACAGCAAAGTGTCAAGAGACTCAAGTGTGAAAAAAAAAAATAAATCCATTAGGGCTTTGGATAATTGATTTTGTGTAGACTTGTCTAAAACCAGAGTCCAGTAATATTCAGTAGCTAGGGATCAGGTCTCCTAATACCTAAAAAAAATTTCCAGGTCTTACTTTCACACAATCACAGTAAAAGGCACAAGTCCATTCTCAAGACATTTCAGATCTAAAGTCCTAAGTTTTCAAGATAAAAACCTAAACTAAACCAATTAATTTTTAAAAACCCATTGGTTCTCAGAAGCAATTTTGTCATACGGTGACCCTGAGCAATGTCTAGAGGCATCTGCAGTTGTCATGACTTGGGTACACGTGTCAGCACTGGAAACTAGGGTTGCTATTCAACATCCTACAGTGCACAGGCCAGTCCTTCATGACAAAGAATTAGCCAGACCCAAACATGAACAGTGCTAATGTCAGAGCACGTAGACAGTCTCTTTAAAACCACACTCTAATCATATTTCTGTTTTGCTCAAATGCTTGCGCATTGATTATCTTTGCAAATTCAGTTCCTTGGCCTTTTAAGCTTCCAGGACTTTTCCCAGACTTTCCTTTCCAGCCTTCCTCTTACTACTCCCTAACCCAAACCTGCCCACCCAGTGCCCTGGACATGCATATGATCTGCTCTAGGTTTCTACAGTTTCAATGGACTTTAAAAGATCTCCTTCCAGCCTCTTCCCCTATGCTCATCCTTTCTTGACCTTCAAAGACCAGCCCAAGCTCTGCATCTTTCCTGAAGTTCTCTGGTGCCAACCCTCTCCATCTCATCTTGCATCCCTTTCCACCTCCCTCAGTAACCCCCAACCACAGAGGCCTCCTCACAGTCCCACGAATGGACCCAGCTTGTCTCTATCTATTTCCCTAGGTCCTTGTGTGACTGGTTGCTCCTTCCGCTTTAGGTTGCAGCTCAGATGTCATTTACTAGTCTCTTACTCACTTCTCAAGTCCTCTCATCACTCAGCTGGGTTGCTTCACACAACTTATCTCTATAGTATCACACTAGATTCTCTGGGCTAAAGACAAGTATGTCTGTCCTTCCTCTATATATCTTAGCCCTTTGCTCATATTGTGAATCTGTCTCAAAATAAAGGCTTGATACCTGTTTGTCCAGTGAATGAATGAGTGACCTAACTCACTGCAGTGAAACAGTCACTTTCCTCCAGTCATCTGTGCTAGAGAGGCTGGTTCTGCCCCCTTCCTATTCTTCCATGTTGAAATTTCAGCTGGACATGCCACCAGTGAGAGATCATATCTCCATGGCTCCTTTACACTTAGGTACAGACATGAGACAAGGAGACGAATATAGAAGTTATGTGTCCAGCTTCCTAACGTTGCACTTGAAAGATGAATGTATTCCCCTTCTGTTCCTCTTCTGGTTTAAATGTAGACTTAATATTGGCCACCATGCAGGTGAGATCAATATACAAAGATGGTGAAACAGTGAGATTGAAGGTGACAGAATCAGCAATATCACAGCTGTGACGCAGCCCTCGTGAGAGGTCAAAACACTTCCAGGTTTTCCTAACTTTTCTCTAAATTAGGAGCACCGTCTCCATTTTGCCAAATTGAGGTACAGAAGTTGTGTGACTACACTGCCCAATAAGATGAGCAGCAATTCTGGACACTAAGCCAGTATCTCCAGGGATGTTTTTCTTTTGCACCCCCACCCACCCAGTCACCCGAGGTTCTTTTAGTTGACCTGTCCCCTCCTCTTAACTCTAACCTTGACATTACCCATCTGCATTTATCAGGCTTTACAACATAAACAGAATAATGGGTATTTTAAGAGGCTCTGTACAGGCTTTTCTCCTGCCTGAAATGCTTTTTACATTCCTCGATGGATCTGGTCCCATTTCTTTTTCTCAGCTTTCCTGGGGTTTTACTTATTGCACAGGAGGGCAGCACCATTCCTTCAGGCTGGCCAGGAAGACACCTGTAGAAGTGACCTGAGCTTGGCACTGCAGATCAGTTTTGGTTTCTAGAGACCTCTTCAAGCATGAGTACTCTACAGATATCACAGAGCTTTCAAATGATCTCTATCTACTTTCTCCCATTCAGCATTTATTGAAACAGATGGTCAGCGTCTTTACACACTCTGAACAGATGCAGGTGAGAAAGCAGTTTGGGAAGCCAACTTCTTCACCCAATAGGTAAGTACCTGCCCTGGTGTTAACCTAGGCTTTGAGGACACAGCACCAAACAGACAGACAGGGAGGTAGATATCACATATTTGTTGGAGGAAGACCAAAAAAGAAGACAGAAAAATAGAGAAAGGAAAGAAAGAAAAGAAGGGGAGGGAAATTAGGAAGAAAAAAAATGAAGCCATTTTAGATAGTGGTGAGAGCACTGTGAAGAAGTTACAGAGAACCAGGGAGGCCAACAAGAGGAGATATTTATCCGAGGTGCAAATGACCTGAGGCCAGTTACATGGATGATGGTCTGGGGGAGGGGCAGCGGTGCCGATGCCCTGGCGTGGGAACTCAGTGTGTGAAAGGTAAATGCAAGATGCTCATGGCTACCGTGAAGTAAAGGAGAGGCAAAAGGGGAGGGCAAGGTTGAGTTCAGGCCTTCACCTTAAAAGTCCACACACAGGGTTTGAAAGACCAAAGAGAGGAGACAAGAAGTCCATCTTTAACTAGTACTCTTCTCAACAAGAGAAGAACTGAAGAGATCTTTGGAAATCTGAATTCACGTTCCAGGTCCTCCACCCTTCCCCATCCAGTGTCTTCAGAGAGCACACGGCCTACAGGGTTTCTGACTAGTAACCTTGCTCATGAAAATAGATGAAAAAGATTCTTACCTTAAAATCCTCTTTATCTACATTTATATCATTTTAGCCCAGATGGCCCAGGCTCAGCTTTAAGCAACCAAGACAAGGGGCCCAGTCAGAACCCTGGAACAGAGAAGATGGGCTCCTGGAATTCCCTTTGTACTTCAGAGTTACCTCTGAAACAAAGGTAAACATTTCTCAGAGCACGTCATCCAGTCAGAACATAGAATCTACTTTTTCTCTCTCTCTTTTTTTGGAAGTCATGATAACTTCTGTCTCAGTGGCATACCTCCCTCTGGTTTGCCATAATCTCACTAATTTACTGCTAACAGGTTTGCAGTTGGTTATTTATTCAGTGCCTGTGCTGTCTGTAGGGACACACAGTAGAGAGTCAATGGCTCTTCAAGAAGCCTAAGTCTAGTGGGAATCCAGATACTGAGCAACTGATTTCTGGGTGACAAGTGCTATGGGAGAGAATATAGGATCCCTTGGGAAACAGTCATGTACAGTGTCCAGTACTGGCCTAAGGAAGCTCTATTCTTGAAGATAGTACCTTCCCCTTGAGAAATCCATTCTATCCTTTGAACATTGTTTTGCTTTTTGATGAATACTGACAAAAAAATAGGAGCTACTAGTTTTGCTTTCTGTCACCTCTGGCATTACACTGTCTCCCTGAGCATGAATTCACTTATGTCTTAATCCACAATCTAACTAGATTTCTGAGCACTGTAACCAAATATCAGAAGTGGTGCAGAGTACTAGGAAGAGTTCAGCATTTGGCCTGAGATGATCTGGGCCCAAATCGCAGCCTCGCCTCCCAGAAGTCCTTGCACCCTCTGAGGATAATAACTCCTATCCCCACTCACACGGTTATTGTGAAGATCAATGCGATAATTTACATGAAAATGCTCTGTAAACTACGGAGCATTATTCTCATGTCAGCTGCTGTTTCACAAGTCTTAGCATATTCTGAACTTCAGCTTTTCCCAACACTAATATACAGATCCCCACTATTCTTTTGTGACACCCTTCATTATGTGCTCCTCCTTCCATCTTTTGTTTGTGTTCATTTGAAATCTGAGCTAGGATGGCTTTCCTTCATCACCGCACTGCTCTCTTTAACTGCCTCTCCTTTTCTTTCTTGTGATTCTCTGTAGCGGTCTGGACTGGGTGTCACTGAAAGCTTCTCCAACTTCCCTGGCCCTTACAGTATCATCCCCAATCCCAAGTGTCAGCTGCTTCCCTTCCCCATTTTCTAAAGTTCTGTTTAATCCACATCAAAATCTTGACTTGGGTCAATGGCAGTGGCCCTGGAGGAACTATACGAAAGCCTGGGAGGTAAAATAGAGCCTCAGCAACGATTCATGTGGAAACTTATCCTCATTCTCCAAGGTTTCCTTAGGGTTCTCAGACCACCATCAAACAGGTCCACTTAAATCAAAAAGCATTGCCCAGCCTGACTTTGCTGGCTGCCACGGCTCTTTTTAGTACCTTGTCATGAAGCATGCCCTCAGCCCCCAGGGCAGTTTGCCACCAGATGCTGCAATAGATTTATGTGTGGTCCATTCTCCAAGAACCCAGTGGAGGCAGCACAAGCATGAGCTCTTCCTGGTCCAGCAGGTAGCATCGCCCCGGGCAGCAAGGGGCCAGCAATGTCACTGCCTACTCTGTTCCTAACTGCAGAGAAGGCTTGGTGCAGAAGTGCTGGAAGTCAGAGTGAGACTGTCATAATTCCCCTCTTGGAAAACCCCATTGATTGCCAGGCAACACTGCAGACAGGGACTGGGGAGAAGGTGGGCAGGCAGGCAGAGAGGGGCTATGGTTTAACCCAGTGGTTAAGAAGAAACATATGAAAAGTCAAACATACATGAAGGAAATCTATATCATGTTTTTCCCACTTCAGTTTTTTAAAAAATTAACTGCAATCCAGCTGTAACTTCTCCACTGGAAGTAGTGTGCTACCAGTCACAAGTAGCAGGGAGGCAAGTGGGACACCAATTGTTAAGCTGGACTGGAGACAGGAGTGGGAGTGTGGAAGGGGATGCAGCTCTTGATCAAAGATGCAAAGCGTAGCACAGCCATGGCTGCTTCCCGGTTCTCAGCCTCGGACTTCACTAAGTGACGCGCCTTTCTTTGGAGGGACGTGTGAGGAATCTCAGAGACTATGGGTTTGTTTTCAAACAAAGATGCAGGAGCTGTTTGGTTACTGCAGGATCGAGTCTTTTTTTCTTCTTCTTTCCTTTTTTTAGCCTTCTTAATTTAATCTACCCATCTTCCATAGTCACTACCAAATGTCACTGAATCCCCCAGGTCAGACAGAAACAACTATTGTTAGCTTGAAACACAGGCTCATTTATATGCTGGAATAGAATACATCTTACAAACGGCAAATCAAGAAGCATTCTGAAAAATAAGCACTGGCAAGAGATAAAAAATGTAACCTTATATTATCCAAAACTCTCAACAGGGGAAACCCCATCATTTTCACTTACTGCAATAGGAGCCCTGAATGGGCCTCATCTTTCTGTTTAAAATGTGTGTCCTTAGGTTCTGGCAGTGAAAGCCTGAGGCTTCTGTCATTATTTTGATCCTGATTTCAGAACTGTTTCAGGAGGTTCTTGAAATTATTTAAGAAAGTGTGCTTTTTCTTTCTTTTTTTAAATGGAAATGTTGACCCATCAGGATTTATTTAAATCCTCCTTGGTTTTGGGCCTCCAAAGACAAAACCGTATCCATGGCAACGACAGGCCGCACAGCAGAGGAGGGAGGCACATCCAGACACAGAGCATAATAGCTCTGTTGACTGATGACTAAGATCTTAAAAGTTCTACTGTACATTACAACTGGAAGCTTGGGCCAGATTCCAGGCTGCCTTGCCCTCCAAGCCCAGCATCTAGAATCAGCATCTCAGAAGCCTTTTCCAAGTCTTTCCAAGCCCTGAGAGTAAGGACTTCGACGTTTCTCCAAAGGCCCAGGATGATCCTGCAAGAACAACCCTCTAAACTGAGAGGGAAACTGGAACGGGGTAAGTTACAGGGGAGCTCAGGAGCCCTCAGAGCTGAAGGTCCCCTGCCCAGCTCCGGCTGAGGAGAGCTACCCGAAGAGGCAGTTTCTGTCCTCATTCCTCAGAGGATGGACAGCAAAAGCAGCCCGCTGGAGTTCAGAGCCAAGGATTATGTGATTTTCCCTTGACCCTTTGCACCAGTGTGCCTTGTTCCATCAGCCTTATCCAATATAACCAACATGCCAATATTCCAATAAAACCCAGGGAACACACAAAGCCCACACAAGGGCTGTGCACACCAACCACCTCTCAGATTTCTGACACACAGGCATAATGCAATAACACACAAAACTCTCACCATGTAGCTCATTGCAGTACGTTAGATTCCTGTTTGGCTAAATTTATGTGGCATAATCATTTTGTAAATAATGCTTTCAATTGCCTTTTATTGCATATACTAGAACAATGTCCTATTAACATCGTATCAACTCATACTATGTTTTGACTTTGGGGCAATCATCTAGTGGCAAACCCTTAAGTGGAATACATCTGAGCTAAATTGTCTAATAGATTCATCTTTTTTGTCTGAAATTAAACCATACACTCATGAGTCTGTATGGCAGAAAAGTGCTATCATAGATTCCCGGCCATTCTTGGGCACAAGGCTATTTTCATTTCTTCATTCTGCTATGACCTATAGATGTGTGTGGTTAGGCAGACCCTTCGGTGGACAGGGGTGGCAGCAAGGGGAAAGACTCAGGGCCAGTTACACTATATCTCTTCCGCTCTTATCCAGGGGGAACATGGTGGTCCACCTTCTCGTTGGAAAACAAAGCCCAGATGTGCTGGGCCTTGCACAGGAAGTGTCTTTTTAGCTTAACTAACATCACCAACCATTCACAAAATGTTCTTTTCCAGAATCTGAAGACCTAGACCCTTTGTCAACATTTTCCTCTGGATTACTGTCTCCTTTTCAGAATGCTGTAGTTCCTTATAGTTCTTTTGCAAACAAAAAGCCAGGAGATTTTTAAAAACTTATAAAGAGATGTTTTATTCTGCTTCTCCTCCTGGAAGGCCCTGGGGAGATTTATGAAAATGAATTTCTATATCAGGAACCACAATAATTGGAGTTGTTAAGGCTTAGCAGAAACAATTGGTATGTTCACAAGCTGGAAAGTGACTGATGTCAGAGGAGATAAAATAATAAAAAGGGAAAAATGAAATTCATTCCATATTAAACTTAGCAAAAATAAAACCATAATAAAAAGCTTGGACATTTAAAGAGCACTCTTTACCTTTTAAATATGATTTTCTGGGGACAAGATACAAATAAAAATCTGAAAACATGAAATCATTCTGCTTCCAAGAAAGTCAAGCTCCAAAAGCTCATAAATGTCGTCTTTTGTTCAATTTGATTCTTCTTTTATTTTAACTGTGTTCCCCATAAGGCAAATAAACTTACCCAAAAGGATTCAGCAAATTCACAGCTCTTCTCTCTGATAGATTATTTAAATGTTTTACAACTTCTTCTGAGTCTATAATTATTCCAAAATAGAAAACTAAGAAAAAGTGAAGTGATTATGACAGGCCAAAGGAACCCACAGATGGTAGTGATTCAATCTAACAGCCACAACGTGCCAATGTGTGTAACCTGAGGGAGGTACCATTGGACCCTGACCAGTAAGGAAAACTTAGGCAGAGGTAAAGTTAGATTCCCGACCAAGGAGGAGAGTGGGCTTGGGAGTGGAGGAGTGAGGACTCGGGAGCCTGGAAGTGAAATCCAGAGTTCCCATAGCTGTCTCAGCCGGCTGAAGAAGCACAGTTTTATTTCTTTGTTTAGTTCTAAATGCCTAAGTGTAGACACCCTGGCCTCTTTCTGCCTTCACTATAGATTGTGAGCGAGTTCAATCACGCTTGATGCTGTTTGGAGAGACCAAGCATGCGGCTAGTGCAGTTCTTTCTGAAATGTGTGCCTTGGTTCTGTTCTCCGTCTTCTACTTGGGCCATAAGCCACTGGTGAGTAAAATGAGCTCAGTGAGCAGATGCTGAGCAGAAGGCTCGACACTTGGAGCATTGTTCCCTCCTTGTTTCTGTCTACGCCGGACACTTCAGCGAACACAGCCTTCCCTGGCCGGTGCCCAGCCAGCTGCAATTGTGAAGAAGCCAGCAGGTCTGGTCAGAGAGCCTTGGCTGCTTTCACTAATCCTTTCTGAACACAAAAGCTGGTCCCTCATTGTAAGTGGTTGCCCAGCACACAGCTCTGAATGGAGCCCTTTGCAAATCCTTCTCACTTGGCCTCGTAACCTGAGCTCATGCTCCCTTTCTGGCAAGGACACTGTGGAAAATTCCCTGTACGTAGAACACTGGCTCCATTTCCTAATAATTCTACGAAGTTCTCTCTGTGCATTGGTAAAAAGGGAGCACCCCAGCCATCCCTACACTGCAGGATCTCAAACAAAGAGCACTTTGGCACTGGTGGCAAGAAGTAAGTCCCACTTTTCAGCATGGAGCTTCTTGGAGAATTTAGAATGAGTCTGGCTTCACAGCCCGTCACAGCTACTGCTCCAACTCGAGCACGGCTAGGACTTTAACATACCCCAAATATTTCAGTTTCTTGCAAAGCTGTGAAGCCCATGTTACCTTTCTTTGAGTCACTAGTATTATCTGTAATTACTAGCAAACAGCTTCTAGTTTTGTAGAGCAATAAATCTGGAAGGAGAATCAGATAATCACGTGAGTAGCTTCAGCTCTGACGAGTGAATTGGGATGATTTTGCCAGCATGTGGCCTTGGGATAAATTCTGTATTTTTTTCAAATCCCAAGTTCTTCATCTAAAAAAAAGAAATAGAAAGTGCAATACCCATCTGATAAGGTCAACGTGAAAATGATTAAATCAGTTAGTACCTACACCATGCTTGCTTCCTGGTAGCATATGAATATTCTTACCTTCCCTCTCTCCCCTCCTCTAATTCTCATCCTCTTCCCCTTTCTCAAGCTGTGATCTTCAAACTGTTTTATCTGCTGGAAATTTTTAAATTCAAATAAATATGTATATAGAAGCCAGACATGGAAAAGTGATTTAAAAAGCAAATAGCTACACACGAAGCACCTGGATTTTATCTGTTTTTCCGCCCCTTGAGGGTGGCTTCCACTCCGTCAGTACTCTCGGGACGACCTTTCTCATTTACTGGGGAACCCTGGGATCCAGGTTCACAGCTCCCCCCACAAACTGCCATCTACGGTCCCTGTCTCCCAAATGGCAACTGACATCTTCCCAGAGCAGGCCCAGTGTATGTGGAGTCTAGGAAAGAGCCCTCTGGCCTGGAGCTCTTTCGATTTTGGCACTGTCTCTGATGACATCACTTTCCACAGGGGTGGCTGGGCGAGCAGCCCAGGGGCTGGTTCCAAGCCCGAGACTTGATTGAGATTGTTGAGCAGTGGGGTCAGTGGTACAACTCGTCTCTCACGTGTTCATGTCCCCAGATACTTTGCCTGAGACATGATTATACACATAATTGCACACTTGTTTCCTAAAGATTGGAAAACTGAAATGAAAAGAAAGGGAGAAATCACTTGTAATTCTATCCTCTGGCAATAGCTCCTGTTGACATTTTGGTAATTTCCTGTTTTTCCATACATGTACACTTACTTATATAAATATACCAGTACGGATACAAAATTGGATTGAGCTATACACATAGTTTGTAATCCTTCTTTTGCCTGTGTTATTAAATCATTTTGGCTATACATCATATTGTACAGCATAGAAGTTCTATTTGTTCATTCATTCTCCTATTTCAGGTCCTTCTTACAATTTTGACTATTTTTTCTTATGTTTCTATATGAATATTTTAATTAAAATATTTCTGTAAGAAAAAAATCCTCATTCATAAATCTCTATCTTTGCCCTTCTTTGGTACTTAGAGATTCTAGGAGTATAATTACCAGATGAAAAGAAGAAACCTCTTATGGCTGTTGGTGTTTATTTTATGCTACATGATTTTCCATGAGACTCAGTTCAAAGTGTGTCCCATACTCACATGCAAAGAATGTGCAAGAATCTGTGTGTCAGCTCAAAACACTCATTTTACAAAATTATCTCTGGGTCTTTGGTGAGTCAGAATTTTTGACAGACTCCACATAATGTTGCAAATGCTATATAATGTAGCAGGATGGAACTTTACAGGCATTATTGACCAAGACTTGTTTAAAAAATAGCCTCACAAGCATCTCAGAGCCTGTCCTGACTCACACAGAACATTTGCTCAAATTAGAAACAGTCTCACTTTTCTCAAGACCCTTTCCTGCCATCTGCCTCAGAAGTCATAGCACAGATCAAATGAAGGGTGGGAGGCCTCCAAAGGGTGGGAGGCCTTTCAGTGGTGTGAAACATGGTTCTCTGAGACATCTGTATGCAGGTCTAGAGGTCACAGTATAAAGGTCACCTCTGCCCTCATAGCTTGAGTACACAAGAAGATCTCTTGCACCCTGCAGTGTGGACTCAGTCCCCTGCACGCATCACCATCCACTGCTCACAACATCCAAGCACCATTCAGTTAGAAAATCCCTCCACCTCCTGTTAGCCTGCAAATTACAGCTGCCCCCAAAGGTGTCTGCTTTCTCGGGTGTTCCAGCCTGTATTTCCTGTCCTCCTAGTTGCTCCATTTAGATATCCCAGAAGTGCCTCAAATTTGTCAAAGGAGACAAATCTCATTCTCTCTGCCCCACTTCTCTGTGTCTCTAGGGATGTTTATTGTCTTGGGTTGTTAACAAATCTTCCCTTCCCTTCACACCCCACCACCGAGCTGTGGGCAATTTCTAATTATTCCTCCTTCACTCCTCTTAGCGCACTGCTCTCTCCGCCTCCCTTGAATCCATTAACCCCAGTCAGGACGTTAACAAGCACAGGTTATGGAAAATTACTCCAAGATCTGATAACTGTCAGGTTGACTGTGCCTGTCTTTGACTCAATGAACACATTTGACACTTACCAAGTCTCCCATCTTTCCCTGTGTGCCTATTTCCTCTTATGAGAGTTTAGAAAGGAAAACAGCACTGAATGGACAAGCATCCAGAGGCAAGAAATGAACACTGGCTCCCTGCCCTTTCAAAACAGACTTGCTGTCTTTTGCATAATGAGAGAGTTGGAGCAGAAGGTGATGCAGCGAGGATGTGGCAGGAGATGGGCCAACATCCCTGACACCTGCCGAGGTGATCCAGTGATAACAGGTGCGTTCCCAAGATCTGCTGTCAAATGTTGCAAAATCCTGACAGGTTCCCATTTGCTGCACACCTCAAGCTTCCAGTTCTGCATTTTGCTTTTGAGCTTCCAGAGGAAACCTTGTTGTAAGTGTCACCCTAAAATAAACCATAGTTCTGGTGAGGCAGAAATCCCCAGCGTCAGACACACTGCAAGGACCCACCGTTTCCATCTAAGATTGAGAGTATAGCACCGTGAGGCAGCCAGACACATGGTGGGTCCTCATATTAAAACTTTCTGTTCTTTCCAGCTCCTCTTTGCCCCTCTTTTTGGGATTTCTTCTTAGAAAGTCTAGACAAAAGGTGGGAAAGATGCTAGAGATAGCCTGAGGTTCCATGAGCTTCGACCCTGAGCACTTACATACCGGTCTACTGGTAAACAGCCTGTGGCCGTACCAACCCTACTTCATCCACCTCTGTGGAGAAGAAAATGCAGAGAAATTGTTGGTAAAGTATTTGGCGTGGCTCAAAGAGAGACGTGGGCTTTGCCCTCAGCTTTTGGAAAGTAATCTGTGTCATATGTATCTTTGTTTAGAATAGTGTCCAGTGACACAAGATCTTAGCGTGGCGTTGGCCATGCTGTGCAATCTGTCTTGGGATGGCATTCAGGTGGCATGCCACAAAGACCAACCATGTGACTGAGAGTAGTTTGGGGTCACAGGCCTCAATCAACTTGGAAACTGGGTTCAATTGGACTTACATAACGAAGCACCAATAAAAACTACGGAGAACTCAGGTGAGCCTCCCAGGTTGGCAGCACTCCATGCATGCTGTCATATGTCATCATCAGGGATAACAAGTCCTGACTCCATAAGGAGAGAGGACAACAGAATTTTTCCATTTGAAATCTTTCCAGCCTCTGCCCTATGTGTCTGATCCTTTAGTGATTTCAATCTGCATCTTGTCCTATAATAAACCATACCCAAGTGTATTATAGCTTTCCATGACTTCTGGGAATCTATCTAGCACATCATCAGTCCTGAGGGTGGTCTTGGAAATCTTCTAAAACTTCAGTTGGTGTCAGAAGTGAGGAAAATCTTGGGGTCCTGTTACTTTACCAACATTTCTCTGCATTTTCTTCTCCACAAAGGTGGATGAAGTAGGGTTGGTACGGCCAACACACACAGTACGGTACTGTGTGCTGTCGTTAACACAGGCCAAAGGCTTACAGAACAGTACATAGTGATCTTTTACAATAAAGTTGCCAGATTCTGGCAATAAGATTGTGGAATCTTTCTCAGGAGACTTGTTCAAATAGTATCATAGTCCCCCCAAAGTATGGTTTGTGTTGACCAGATAAAAGGACTAGCCAGGTAATGCCAAAAACTCTGGAGCTCAAGGAATTTCATCCTTGCACTGGAATTCTCCCATGCTGAAAGCTCAAGAGGTTTCCCATCCCATTTATAATTTCTATGGGTGTGTTTTTGTGTGTGCAAGTCCCTCACTATAATGCCAATCTAAATTAGTTCCACTATGTAATAAGTACTCTGTAAATGTCTGCTAAGTAAACAAATAGTCCAAACATAAAGAATATAAAATGAATATTTTTCCAGAACAATTTCAACTCTGGCTTACTTTTTAAAATTATTTTCATTGAGTTACAATTCACATACTATAAAATTTAGTGTTTTATAAGTCAGAGATTTTTAGTGCAGCCTTGTAAAATGTTTAGCCACTATTATATGAAATCACTACTATTCCATCTCTCTGGCTTACATTTAATTCCAGATCCTCCTTCCTTTCCATCACGTTGTTCTAATGGGGTTGTCAATCACAACACCCAACATGAAACAAGCATAGGGAGAGCATAGGGTCGGGTGAGAGCACAGTTGTCCCCGGCACTTTCCAACAGGACAGAAAGAAAGACCTTCTTTCAGGTTGGAAAGCTATGAGGAATGAGCCCTGAGCTGCAGGGCCCAGATCTCTTGCCATCTGAAAGCAGCTAGACCAGAATAGGTGATACTAAACTTAACCCACAGAAAGGGAACACTGATTCTGGTTGTCTCCAAAACCAGCCACACCAGCTTTCACAGTTTGGTTATATAAGCCAATGATATTCTCTTGGACTTGAATTAGTTCCAGTGGCTTTTAGTAACCTCAAACCTAAGGTGTTTCAATCAACAAAGTCCTTGTCCTGTTCACACATTCTCTCAACATATGTTTACTAAGTAGTTCCAGTGTTGCAAGGGACTGGCCTTGAATCATATAGTCTAGTGAGTGGAAATGTGCAGAGCATGATACCCACTGTCCAAGGATAAGGGGAATTCAAGGATGAAATATCTTCTAACCTGGGACCTAACTTCAGAAAGGAACAAATATCAGAGAGGTGGTTCCAAAACTGCTTGTCTCATCAGCAAGAGAGGTGAAGGAAACAGTTCGAAGGATATGCTGATTGAATTGGGCCTTAAAAGATGGATAAAAGGCAGTAATTTCAAGAAAGAATACAGTAGTATTTCAAGTAGGAAAAAAATTGAGCAAAGGTTAAATACAGGAAACTATATGAATTAGCCAGAATCTGGGATGCATGGAGAAAAAAGGTAAAAAATAGACCACTAAGGTAGTTTGGAAAGTTCCAAAGTTTAGAGTAGGGAAAAGCATGTCAACGCTGTGCTATAACAACCAACTGAATATAAGATGGGGGGAAATGAGTGAAAGAGAGATGCCAAGGATGCCAGTGCGGTGCCTATTGCTACAGTCCAGGGGGTAGAACCGATACAGTGGCCAGAGAGGTAGATGTGAGTGCTTCTGCAGAGATAGCAATGATATGATTTAGTACTGTGATTAGATGGAGTGGCAACAGAGAAGAAAGAATTACAACATGACAGTGGTGGTGATTATGATGGTGACGGTGGTGGTGGTAGTGATGTGGGGATGAGGGTAGTGGTGATAGTGGTGGTGAAGACAGTGGTAAGGATGGTGACAGTGTGGTGACGATGGTGGTGATGGTGGTAATGGTAGACTAGTCGTAAGGTGGTGGTGGTGGCAACTATCATTCCTTGGCATTAAGATAGGCCACACACTTTATATGTGTTATTTAATTTACAGCTTGCATCCAAAGAACCTGGATGACAAGTTAGAAAATAAGGACTGAATCAGAGGAGACTTGGGAAAGAGAAAAAAATCGCTTCTTTGTACACAGTTTGTTACCCAGTTATGTGGATCTAAGTCTCCACTGGCAATTTCAGTTTGTCCCTGCCACACAAGAGTAATCTTACCTGCATTTTCTTAATGAGCGCAGACGAGGTACAAAAATCCCAGGATAGATTATTTGGACACCTCCCCCATCCACCAGGCCTGTCACTCTGTGACAAAAGGAAATTAGATTCATCTGATAAGCGTTGTTTTTCACAAAGTAATGTGGGATGTTTATCCAGTACCCTGTGGTCTTCTAGGTGTTTGCAAATTGATTTTTTGATTATTTGTCCCAGTGATTTTCCAAGTATGCAGGGTTTTTCCAAGTTAGATTTCTAAGGTGAGTGAGCTAAAATTCACATTTGCCTTCCTTTCCTCTATCAATATGAAGTTTTAATGTTGCAATTATTTAATGCATCAGGCATATTCCAGGAACATGTGTACAAATCTATATGACTGTAAGTCCACTGACTGAAGGAGATAAAGCAATCTTCTTCCAGAATCCTTCAGAGTATATGCCCATATCCCCAAACAAAAATATACTGAGAAATAAGATCAGTTCAAAGATTCCAATAAATTCAGTTCTTTACTCCTTAGAAATGTTTGCATGATGAATTTTTTTTAAAGAAATTGGACTCTGGATAACTCATTAGTAGAGCACTTGCCCAGCACACGAGACCATGGATTTTGATCTCCAGCACTACACATGCACAAACACACACACTTGAAAACATTTCAAACAGAAAGATTGCTCTGTGTTTATGTGTCTGTACTGTGGATACTGATGCAAAGCAAGATAGGAAATAATTTTTTATCCAGGTGTGGTGGCACACACTAGCAATTCCAACACTGAGGAACCTAAGGCACAAGGATCACCATGAGTTCGAGGCCAGCTTGAGGTACATGGTAAGTTCAAGACCCTGTCTCAAAAATATGTTTTTAAATCCATTCCCCCTCTCTGAAGCCAGGGTTTGGAGGAAGAGGGTCTAGCTTTTACATTATGCAGGAATTCATTTTTATGAGTATGAATACAGTCTACTGTAGTTTGGATAAGTTTGAGTGTGTTCCCTAAGAATTCACTGCTCTTCATGAGGTAATAAGAGGGTAAAAATGATACAGCTCTGGCTTTTATGAGTGAAGCTTGTGGGAAGTGATTAGGGTTAGAGAAAACCATCAGACTGGACTCTCATGATTGAAACCTGGTGGCATTACCTGAAGAGAGACCAGGAAAAACCATATGTTGTCCCATGTCACCTGGGGAATCTTCCAGAGACAAGGTCACTAGGTCCTTACTCTAGACCCGATTGATGAGGCTGCCCCATCTTGGCTTTTCAAGTGTCCCAAACTTCTTTATTTTGCTGCAGTTTTTAAAATAATGGACCAACAATGTAAAGTTAAGAATGTTAGGTAATCAAAAGACTAAAATC
>PVIR01002258.1:93229-105426 GCA_004026965.1 Petromus typicus
CTGTCTCGCAAGCGCAAGGACCCGGGTTCGATTCCCTGGTAACCACATAACAATACTGGGTGTGGAGACCCACACCCAGCAGCAACCAGTACCACATACCACAGTGCCGGGCGTGGTGGCTCACGCCTGTCATCCCAGCACTCGGGAGGCAGAGGCAGGAGGATTGTGATGTGAGTTTGAGGCTGAGCTCAGGGCCAGCATGGACCACAAAGCGAGACCCTGTCTCAAAAAACCTAAAAAAAAAAAGACTAAAATCCCAGAAGAGACCTTTTCTGGGTAAAATGATAGGCTCAGTCATCTAAGAATCTAAGGACTGACCATAAGGATAATAAATAAAAAGTACCGCAAAGGTGACCATGTGAAAATGCAAAATAAAACTTAGGTAACCATCTCCTCATAAATGGAAATGCCTTCATTTTTAAAGTATGTGCTTTTAGAAGTATCCTTTCTGCTCTGACACTACTAAATATTACAGATATGTACAGAAAGTTTTATCATATCTATGAAACCAAAAATATACTCCATGAAAATGAACAATTAATAACATAAACATCTGACAATCTTTGTATGACCAGAACTCACTTGCTATCAGAACGCCAATATATTAGAAAACTTCCCTACCGCAGAGACACAATATCCAACGCTACACCTTAAAGGCAGAAACCTTTCATTTGGTTCTGGGCTCAGAGGATTGGGTCATGCTTGGAAAGCTGCTCAACCTACGGCAGCCAGGAAGTGAAGAAAGAAGGTCCGGACAGAAGCACACCCAGCCAGGTGGTACCTGAAGGAACCCACCTTCCACCAGACTCATCTCCTAACAGCACGTTCAGCCAGGATCTCTTCATCGATTAATCCACTGATGAGTACCGTGCCCCGTGATCCAAACAGCTTTCAAAAGCCCAACCTCTGAATGCGTGAGACTTCTGGAAAACATCTTAGACTTATACTACCACGCTGTAAGTTTTAAAACAAAAAAATACACAGTTCTTGATTGGAAATTCTTGTCACCAGCTCCCCCAGTGAGACCTAGGAGTACTGAGGACTGTTACTGTTTCCTTAAACCCTAAAGGAGGGCCGGGGATTTAGCTCAGTGGTTCCAGCGCCTGTCTTGCAAGCGCAAGGACCTGGGATCGACCCCCGGCAACCACATACCATACTGGGCGTGGAGACTCACGCCCAGCAGCAACCAGTACCACATACCACAGTGCCGGGCGTGGTGGCTCACGCCTGTCATCCCAGCACTCGAGAGGCAGAGGCAGGAGGATTGCTGTGATGTGAGTTGGAGGCTGAGCTCAGGGCCAGGCTGAACCACAAAGCGAGACCCTCTCTCAAAAACACCCTAGAGGAAAAAACCTTAAAATCTCTTTTATTAAACATCCTGCTAAGAATGTGTTATTAGTTCTCTACAGGGCCCAAGGCTGATAGAGGGATAATAATAATAACATCTAATAATAAAATAAGGACTAAGTTTAAAAAGGTGTGCCAAGTATTTCCCCTCATTCATAGTAAGTGCTCAATAGATGTCATCTATTATTAGAATTTTTATCTGCTAATAATTTCTTCCCTATTTGGCTTAATAACACAGATTACTTACTGATCAATCAATTTATCTGCAAAGCTCTTTACTGGGAATTTTGAATGGACATATAGTTTGCCTAAAACTTTTTTCACGAAGGAACGCTTTTACGTCTTTTAAACTTCAAAAGAATTTTAAAGAGAAAGCCAACCTCAAAGTTACATGAACACCAAGTCGTTTTCACAGCCATTGCTCAATGTTAATGGCAGTGTGGGAATGGATCTGGGAAGCTTCCTCCTCGAAGTGCAACAGGAGCGGGAAAGAAACGTGATCCCTAAACGCCCTGCGGCTTTCCTTATTGGCCGAAGTTTGACAGGTAACAAGATAAAACGCCTGGAGCTCAGGATGCACTTGTTTGCTTAACGTTTGGAAACTAGTCACACAGTAGTAATACCGAGGTCCCTAATTCTAGTTATATAATGAATGCTGGAAGTTATTTCAAAGAGTTAGAAAATGTCAAATATGTTGAGATATGAGAAGACATATCCGTAGTCACTTATTTTGCTTTCTCCTGTCTTCCTACTCATTGCAGACTCACCGGGCGATAGACTTTGTGGAGATCAGAAAAGGAACCTGGAGATGGGAAACAGGCAGACGAGGAGGAGAAATAGTAAAAAGTACCAAGATGTAACATCTCTGTACCAAAGTGCCACAAGAAATATATTCATTTTGTGTAGAAAACATATAGTAATAAAATAATTTTTAAAAATAAAATGGCAAAATCAGAAGATTGTACGCTGATCTGTACTGCCCTTAATTTATTTTCCGGAAAATCTTCCTGCGGTCAAAAGACAATTTAAAAGTCCTATAGCACCCAAAACTTGCATCTTTTTTCTTTTTCTTTCAGAAGAGAAGCACTTTTGGGTTCTTAGCTTCGCATCTGCAAGTAGAATTAAAGCCCCAAAACCAGCAACAATGCCCATCATATCCCGCAGTTGCTTGGTGCCTGCTTTCCTTCCACTGTGCTCCACATCCTAAATGCAAAAGCTAGCTTCACATTCTGTTGTGAGTTGCTCCTGTCCCCCGTCTCCTGCTCATATTCTAGGTCGGGAAGCTCAGAAACCGTGCTCGTACTCCAACCACTCTGAGAAATTCATAGCTTTTTCTAAAAACACATCCGAAGAAGATTCTTCCAAAATGCCTGCAAAAATTTAACGTTCCCACACCGGGAGTCGAACCCGGGCCGCCTGGGTGAAAACCAGGAATCCTAACCGCTAGACCATGTGGGAGACGATGAAGGCAGCGTCGCCATCAGATAAATTGAGTCTTCCTCGGAGACTTCCGCTTTCCGCCCCACCCGCCGGCCAACCTGACTAGTCCTTCGGCGCATGCGCGAACTGTGTGGCTTTTAACCCTTTGGAGGCTTGGGGCCGTTCGGTCCTCAGATACTGATCCCCGCGATCCAGGTTCTCCGCACCCTGGAGACTTTTGTTATCTGGTCGGGTCTTCTGGTCCTACATTCCACGTATACACCCACATGGACACCTGATTGGTTAAGCCGTTTTTCAAAATTCTTCTCTAGAACCCCCGCAGAGCACAAGACTGGTGTGGGAAGGGCGGAGGGCGGCCCAGAGGCGCGGAGGCCCAGCGGGCTGGCACCCTGCACCCCGCGCCTTGCTGGCGTCGCCGCCTCCTCGCCCTGTCCTGGACCGGCCGGGGCACCGCCCCGTCCCCTGAAAGGTGAGCTTTTCTCTGAAGAAACAGAAACAGAACTGAGGACTGCCCGGAATCCCGGAGCGGTCCAGGCTCTGTTGACTCAGCGGCTGAAGGCAGGATTTGTGTCCCTCAGAACAGTCTGCGGAGGTCGCCTCCACCGGTGGAAATTCCTTGTGGCTTCCAAACCCTTCCTCGACTCGAAGCAGCGTTTCATGGGGAGCAGTTGATGCTTCGGCAAAGGTTTATGTTTGGATTAGGGGAACACAAAGAACCACTCATTCGGACTGGCCGGCGTGCTGGAGCTGCCTCTTAGGGCACCTTGTGGCCTGTACTGTACACAGTCATTTTTCACTTTAAAAGCTTTAACCCCTTTAAAATCCAAGATCCCTCTTGCTGCCCACCTGCCCCCGGAACTTAGTCCTCGCTGCCCCTCTGACTGAAGCTTCCTAGGACTAAGTGTGACCCTCAACGTCAAGAGGTGGGGAGCGGGACAGAACCAAACCAGAAGCTGCTGTGCCCTGTTGAAGCTCCTTGGCGGAGCCAGCCGATCCAACAGAATGAAAACGCAGCTCCTTCTGGAGAAAAGCTAGAAGCATGGACTATAACCCTACAGCGCACTGTGAGCACTTTCAGTGTGCTCGCCCACTTGATTCTCATGGCGTGTATACCTGCGAAGTGGACACATCTCATGCACATTCTAGGGGACCCTCCTAAAGGTGTACTATCTTTGAACAGTTTCATCTATTTATTTTTAATCAGTGGGACATCCAGCTGCTTTCCTTTTGAGAACGTCTGTTTTGAACACCAAAAATATTCTATCCAACCTCATCAACTGTGGGATACCTGGCACCCATGCTTCTCAGTTTAAAGGCCCAGAGATTTCATATGTACTTCTCAGTTTTGTATTTCTGCGTGGTAGTAATTCTTTTTTTTTTTTTAAGTGTCTTATTGATTTTAAGGTTAAATTTCTCAGGGTAACTTAGTGTTGGATGGGCACCACCCTTAGGATGAAACCAAAATGCAAGTTTACTTTTGCTTCTCACCCACCTGAAATTTGTTCCATTTCATCTCTTTACTGGAAGAGCATTTGACCAACAGCCTGATAGTTCCAACAAGTAATAACCACACGATTAAGGATAATATGCTATTCAGTGAGTCAATTTTTGATAGTTTTTCTATCTCTATTTTGGGTCATTTTCCTTCTACTTCCAGCCCTACCACCTCCCCCCTAGCTCGGCCATGATTTTAGGCAAGAAGCAGAAATGGCTGAGTCCAGCTTCTACTGGCTCAAATGAGCCAGTTGATGGCTTCTCTTCTTAACTGTTCAGGGACATCACATTAGTACCTGAGACAGCCACTCTGAGACCATTTACACCATGGAAACTGGCAAATGCTACAAGACAGGAGGCTTTGTAGCTTGGAGAAATGGTGAGATGGTTAAAAAAAAAAAAAGTCATATGTCAGTTAAATATTTATGACACCAGGCCTGATTTTCTTCTCTTTTCTTGGACCTTCCTCCCCTGGATGCCCCAGGGCCAAGACTGGAGTGTAGGGAGAGAAGGAGAAACAGAAGACAGCAGAGCCCAGGGGACTGGACCTCTCTAGAGTCACTTTCCTGCTTTCAAGGTTTGGACATGTTTAGGGCTGACTCTTCACTTGCTTGGGGTGAAGAGTTTCTTGGGTCCGGGGAGTTAGCTTGGGTCCCATTGCCAGGAAGCTGCCAGTTAGCTTGGGTCCCATTGCCAGGAAGCTGGTGGTGTTTGGCCACAAACCCCCAGTGCCAGGATCTCGAGTAACTTGTTAATTCCCATACCCAGCCCCACCTGCCCCAGGTCTCCCAAGTGACACCTTGAGAGCCTTGGAGTCTGAATTTATTTTTAACAAGCCTCTTCGTAGATATGATTTTGATGCTATTAGATTTTGAGAAATGCTGAACTACAAGACTGTACATTACCTTTGGTTTCTAAAAACCCATGATCACCAAAGCCCAAAAATCTCTGATCAGTTTCTGATATTTTCCTTTGTTGCCCAAAGGCCCAGAAAAATATGATTTCTGGTTGTCTGTTAAATAAAATTCAAATTCCCTGACCAGGCCTTCGGGCCAGCTGTCCATATTCCAACCCAGGCACTGCCTGCCCCTCTGGTCACGTTTCCTTGTCCTACCTGGTGCTTCCTTCTCTGTCTGACCCTCACTGCACAGCCTATGAGACTTCCTCCAGTCCTTGTAGTCAAAAGGAACTCCTGATTCTTCCAAATGCCGAAACCTGGCCCTTTTACAAGCGGTGGTGGAAGCTTATGCCTCACCACTCTTACTAGTTATTTAACAGGAAGGTCCATGAATAAAAAGCAGATGTAATAACCCCCTGGGAACCTAGTCCTGTGCTCAGTCATTCTGCCAAGTAGTCCACCTCCTTATCCAACTTAAATACTTCCTATTGTACTTTGTGTAAAAGCTGCCACCTTTTACTCACTAGAGTGAACAGAATACTCCATGGAAGATGGACACCAAAAGAATTTTTGCAGTTTAACCAGACCAGAAGTGAACTGTATTTCTTTGGCTCTGTGTAGACACACACACACACACACACACACACACACACACACGGAGCCTTCTTGTTGACACAAGAAACAGTTATTCTTTTTTTTTTTTTTTTTTTTTTTTAGGTTTTTGGAGACAGGGTCTCGCTTTGTGGTTCAGGCTGGCCCTGAGCTCAGCCTCAAACTCACATCACAGCAATCCTCCTGCCTCTGCCTCCCGAGTGCTGGGATTACAGGCGTGAGCCACCACACCCCGCACTGTGGTATGTGGTACTGGTTGCTGCTGGGTGTGGGTCTCCACACCCAGTATTGTTATGTGGTTACCGGGGAATCGAACCCGGGTCCTTGCGCTTGCGAGACAGGCGCCGGAACCACTGAGCTAACTCCCCGGCCCCAAGAAACAGTTATTCTTGTTCCCATCGTCTAAGGCTGATTCTCTCTGGGCAGCTCTCCCATTTTATCCACAATTTGATACTGGAAAAAAAAGCCCAAACATATTGTACTTGCCAAAAGTCTACATTAGCCAAAATGATGTGGGGTATGATTCAGGCCTGCGTTTGCCAGTCATTTAGGGGTAAAGATGGTTTCCATTTCAGTGGGCCAAAGAGTTATCTTTATAAGGGCAACAGAAATAAAGACCACTTAAATTCCACTCTCTCAGAGAGAGCTGTTGCCAGCACAGCCTCTCAGCCTGTGACACAAGGTTAAGCTCGGCACTCTTCTGGGTAACAGCACCTGCCCCTGCTGATGGGGCAGGGTGAGCCCAGCTTCATGGCCTAGCACTAGGTTCAGTTTCTAAAATTGGGTCTGCTCTCCAGAGGCCGCTGAGATGACAGAGCTTTCTCCAAGGCTCATTCAGTTCATACAGCTCTGTTGCTCATCTCTACCCCAGATCTCAGGACTCCTCTTTGTCCTGTCACTCAAGTCAAGCATCCTGGAACCCCTTACCTTAGGTCAAGAGCTCATTCAGTGACCACTCTGTCCTTCACTGAACCCATCCTGTATTCCCACTTCCTTCTCCATAGTGGACTGTACACTCCCTGATGGCAAAGTCTGATTTAAATCTTTTTGTATACCCAGCTTCTAGTGGAATGGTTAGCACTCATACTTACTTCTTAAACCAATCTTTTCAACACTTAGTATGGAATTGTGTGACTGATCGTTTCATTCCTTTTTGCATAATAAATCTTAGAGGAATAGTTTTGATTTCTACCTAGAACCTAAGCTGCAAAGCTAACCAACTGAGAATCACAGAGGGCCAAGATCTTAATATTTGAATAATCACAACTTAGAATGAGAAGTCACAAAGCTATCTCCTAATATCTCACATGTACACTCCCTTTCCCCCCCTGATTTTCTCTTCATCAGTCTGATAGCACATATTGCCAGACCATCATCTCACTGACCCTCATCTCTTTTTCCTACTAAGGCTCAAACCTGAGCAAGATGTGTTACATTATTTGGGAGGAGACCATTCTCAGTAATTAAGTATTCAGTGATCTGGTATCTTAACATACATATTATGACAGTCCCTTGTTCCATACTGCCATTGCTCAGACACTGAAAACATGGTGCTTTGAGACATTCAATTAAATTGTTTTGCCCCTTGTAAGCTCAGAGAAAATCAATTTTGGCCTTGATTACAAGGTTAAATCTATATCTAATTCATTTCTGGACTTCCCACCAGTAGTTCTGAGTTGAGTGAATTTTCTAAACCCATTTTATTCCTTCTCTGTGAAATAATCAGTGTCAGTTATCATCAATGGATCCATTACCAGAGATTATGTCAAGTTCAGTGCTCATCGTGGGATGCAGTAGATATTAGACAATGCTTGATGTAAAAAATAGTAGCTATTACATGTAGGATTCACTCTGTGGCATACTTTAATCTTCACAATGACCTAACAAGATCCGTACAAATATTATTCCCATTTTATAGATAACTGAGATATGTGATAGTTAAGTAACTTGCTCAAAGTCTGACAACTTATAAATCACAGATGGAGAATTCATATCCAGGCATTTTGCTGTGGAATCTGAACTCTTAATATTATCTTTATAAAGTTTAATAAATCTGCCTCTGCTACAAGAAGCATGGTGCACAAAATAAGAGACTGCCATTAATAATGGTAATCCTCCCGGCAACAATGACAATGTACATTCTGACGCTTGCTAAATTTTGAAGAGAGGGAGTGATGTGCTGGGCTCTTCTTAAACTGGTGATAATGGACATTTCATGATCTAAGACATCATGGATGTCAACATCAGCACAGAGAAATCATCTGCCCCAATTTCTTCTTCTCACATCTAATATTTTTCATTAGTATTGTTGTAATATTTTCATTAGTATTAGTATCACTGCTTTCGTGTTGTTCAAAAATAAATGAAAATTTCTATCAAACCGTATCCTTTGACTCCAGGCAAGCAAGCACCCTGATCTTTTCTGAATGACACCCCCCCCCGAAGGCCTTTGCACATTTGTGGAGGAAAAAATGAATTCTCCAGATCAAGGAACCATCTTTATAGCTTATCCCCTTACCTTTGTCAGACCCATAGGAACTGTCTAGACACAAAAATCTCAGTTTCCTTCATAATTTCTGCTCGCTGAAAGAACTTTGCTGTTGTCCACTGATTAGTTTATTGATTCAGGTGGTCAGCAAACCAGGCCCAAAGATCTGTGAAGCTTAAGACACTATCTTTCTTTCTTTTTTCTTTTTTCTTTTTTTTTTTTCTTTAGGATTTTTTGAGACAGGGTCTCGCTTTATAGTTCAGTCTGGCCCTGAGCTCAGCCTCCAAATCACATCACAGCAACCCTCCTGCCTCTGCCTCCCAAGTGCTCGGATTACAGGCGTGAGCCACCATGCCCGGCACTGTGATATGTGGTACTAGTTGCTGCTGGGCGAGTCTCCACCCCCAGTATTATATGTGGTTCCTGGGGATTGAACCTGGGTCCTTGCTCTTGCAAGACAGGTGCCAGAACCCCTGAGCTAAATCCCCGGCCCAAGACACTATCTTTCTAAAACTACAGCCAACTTGACATTCTAGATAATGGCAGCTCCATTCTTCCAGTTGGTTTCATCCCCAAATGCTCCCCTCCCTTTACATCTAATCTTATATACTCAGATTTTGATACTTCTCCCCCTGCTCTGGCTAGCCACCATACTGCTTTTGTGGATTGCAAGAGGCTCTAACTGCTGTTTCTGCTGCCCACCGACTCCTAACCTGAGGCCTGTTATCTAGAGAGGAATCTCTTAAAATAAAGCTAATATGTCACTTCTTCCCTCAAAACCCTAAAGCAGCTTCCTGCTCAGAATAAAAGCCAAAGTCCCAACAGTGCTCTCCAGGGCCCTATTCACTAGCCACCTCCCCCTAGTTCTAAAACTGCATCTCTGTCCTACGCTGGGTTCCAGCCACATTACTCTCCTTGTTATTCTTTGTATTCTCTAAAAAGGACCCCTCGTCAGCACCTTTGAACTTGTGCAGGGAAAGAAAGAACTTTTCAGATCAAGGAACCATCTGCATGGCTTGCTCCTTCATCTTTGTCAGGGCTTTTGCAATTGTCTTCTTGGGGACCTGTAATGGCTTATGTCCCCCAAAGCCATAGCAGTCATAGGCAGAGCTTGTCAGAAGTGGTTGGATGTAAAGTGTGTAATGCTGAGGTCACAAGTGTGTAATCACTAAATTAGTTCACTGATTGGTTTGGCACAGTTCTAGGTATAGATAATAGGACAGTCCACCCTGGGCATGAGTGTTACCCTCCCCCGCCCCGGGGAATATAGCCTGGACAGAATATAAGGGACAGAAACAGGCTCTGTCATCACTTGCTACTTCTTCACTAATTAGCTACGCTGCTGCCTTCTGCCTGCCATGAACTATTTCTCCTCAGCAATGTCACCCTGCCTTGGACCCAGCCACCTATGAACTGAGACCCCTACAAACTGTGCGCTACAATAAATCTTTCCTCCTTTGAGTATTATGTATCTTCAATGCAAAATGTAAGATATCTCCCTTGTCCTGTCTATAAATTCAGTTACCTGCCTTTCCTGCTGTTACATATTCTCATTAAAACTTACTGACATTCAACATACTATATATTTTAATGTTTCTTTCTTCTTGTCTGTCCTTCTCACAGAACAAATATATTTTGTCATTGTTTTCAGTGTTATATCCCCTGCCTTAAGCAAAACTTGACATTCAATAAATACTTGTTGAACAAATGAATGGAGACAGCTAGACAGATGACTGGGTTTAAGAGCATTCAGTGTGGTATAAGCATGACCCCTGTGAGCATCAAGAGGTGAAGGATCACTTCTAGGAAGGGCAATCACAGAAAAGTCAGAAAGAAGATAAGGTTTGAGCTAGGATTTTAACAATGAGGCATCTATGTGTCAGTGTAGTAGGGCAGACCACATAACATATGAGGGTATAATGTAAGGAAGATTGTTATTATAAATAGCACATGTGAGGCCACTAGGAGACAAGCTATGTGAAGAAAAAAAAATTATTCTAGTGAACAGACTGAAATTGAGAAAGATTTCAGCGGCTACCCAGGAAAAGTCAAGTTTAGGACATCCATGTAGCAGTGGGCTGACATCAAGAGACAGATATTAGCAACTAGCTGGAAAGGGAATTAGCTTTGGAAAGGGGGCCTATTATCATAAGGAATGTTTATGACAGAGGGTCCAAGGATGGGCAGTGCAGTGTGAAGACAATCGCTGGACTTGGCAGTACCAGATTATATACTTTGTTCTGAATTTCTTCTTGGCCATCTTTCCTTTTTACCAAGAACAGCCCCTTGTTTGCTGAGAACATCCTGCTTGCTTGTGAAGGTTTCATTCATCCCAGGCACACAACTGTATGTATAAGACATGCAGATGGTAGGTGGCACATCCAGTGTGGTGACAGTACAAGTTCCTAGAAAGACAGCACTGAAGACCTAGGCCAGGACACAAAGACACTACCTACACCCCAAGGAATTTGGCTTTTATTGATCAAGATTTCATACCAAGACTTCCTGCACATCTGTCCCTGCCATAACCAAATTATTCCGCAACCACAGTGTCAACTAGTTGACGTGATGACAGGGCATGAGTAAAGTCAATACCAGGATTTCTCACCATATGACAGGAATACTATTTCCTTCCATAAAACCTGTTATCAGCTAACCTTCTGCTTTCTGAGAACAGAAATGTAGCTTTGAACCAAACATCTGGAGGCCAGAACTTTAAGCAATGCACATAATAAAGTTGTGAAAAACAAATTCAAGTATACATTGGAATTCCTCAGCATATTATGATTTTTCCCTTATACTGCTATATTTATCAACTGAAACTTGTCCAGTTAGGAAGCAGGAAAGTAAATATTGCCCCATATTGTAAGAAACTGTGATTTGGAGTGAAGGAGCCATTCACTAGAACATGCATATAATTTCCAAGCAGCTGAAAGACAATTCCCTCCCACTAGAAACTACTGAAACATAGTATCTTTCTTCAGATAATATAAGAGGATTGGGATATCCAAATGAGTACCGGATAAGTCAATTACTGACACCTGGTTCTAGAAGACCTGAATAACCTCTCAGTTATCCTGTTAAGATCAAAATGACCCTGGCCCGGTGATTTAGCTCAGTGGCTTCAGCATCTGCCTCACAAGCGCAAGGTCCCAAATTCATTCCCCAGTACCATATACTATAATACTGGCCATGGTGGCGCTCATGCCCATAAGCCCAGCAATCAGTACCAAAGACAATAATGCTGGGCATAGTGGCTCACGCCTCTAATCCCAGCACTTGGGAGGCAAAGGCATAACTGCTGTGAGTTGGAGACTTGTTTGTGCTACACAGTGAGCTCAGGGCCAACCTGAACTACAAAATCAGACCTTGACTCCAAAAAAAAAAAGAAACCCATGTGTGTTGTGGCTAATCCATTTTCTCTTACTATTTCTCTCTGTAAAAGGAAAGCCAAGGACAAGCCGTGCTTGTTAGAGCAGAAGCAGAGATGCAAGGCAGATGCTTTGCCACAGAATCAGAATGAGCAGCGGCATCATCCCTATGGTAACCAAGAAAATCAGGCAGATGAGAAACCCAAAGGCAGGACTCTTCATGCAGGACTGAGTGCAGCAGAGAGTGAGCCCCATCGTTTGGGTTGGCCAGAAACTCAAAAGCAGCAGAGGAGTGGGCCGGGGAGTTAGCTCAGTGGTTCCAGCGCCTGTCTCGCAGGCGCAAGGACCCAGGTTCGATTCCCCGGTAACCACATAACAATACTGGGTGTGGAGACCCACACCCAGCAGCAACCAGTACCACATACCACAGTGCCGGGCGTGGTGGCTCACGCCTGTAGTCCCAGCACTCGGGAGGCAGAGGCAGGAGGATTGTGATGTGAGTTTGAGGCTGAGCTCAGGGCCAGCCTGAACCACAAAGCGAGACCCT
>PVIR01002259.1:0-105513 GCA_004026965.1 Petromus typicus
AAAAGAGTAGGAAAATACTTATTGAAGGATAACTTCTGAGAGGCAAGAGGCGGGTCCGAATGGGTATCCAGGGTATCCACCTCTTCATGGGCAGTTTTATAGAGTAAAACCATGTGGGTACAACGTGGGTTGAACCTATGAACAAACAATAAGGTTACAAGTATAGTCGCTAAGGTAACAGCGACCTAGTCGGGAAACAAGTCCCGTGACAAGGGTACACAGAAAGGTTGAAGAGCTTCTCAGGTAGGTATTGGATCTGGGGGGCTGGTCACCCACTGAGGCCACCAAAGCCCATCTAGACTCTACCAGATCCGTGTTGTCCTCATCCCTTGGGGAAGTCTGCTCTGGGCCTGGCCTTCTTGGTCATTATCTTGAGGCCTGGCCTCCAGCTGATCTGTTGGCCACAATTTAAATATTTTTTTTTGCTTTTTGCCCCTGACTTTCTGAGGGCTTAGCCCTGTCCGACTGCCTACCATAGTTTGTCTATTTTAGCTGCCTGTACTAAGATGACTATTTAACGTCTTTATGATTAAGAATAATGAAAAAAATGGCTGGGGATTTAGCTCAGTGGTTTCAGTGCCTGCTTTGCAAGCACAAGACTCCTAGTTCCAATCCAGTAACCACCAGGTGTGGTGGCTCAGGCCTGTAATCCCAGCATGCAGGAGGCAGAGGCAGGAGGATTGCTCTGAGTTTGAAGTTTGCCTGGGCTACGTAGTGAGCTCAGGGCCAGCCCAAACTATAAAGTGAGACCTTATCCCCCTCCCCGAAAAAAAGAATAATAAAAAAATGAAATGACAAAATGTCCATGGCTGAGTGTAGCTTAGTAAATGAAGCTCTGGGCTCCATTTCCAGCACAAGGGGGAAAAATCCTGAGGAGCTGTCAGTTTGGAGGTTAAGGATAAAGCAACACAGCCTCTGGCCATGACCGAGGATGGGGAAATGCACTTAGAAAAGACGCAGAAGTATGAATCGTAACAGAAAAGGTTAATGAGTTCTGCTAGAGTAAAATGAAGAGCTTTTAAAAAATGCCTAGTCAGGAACTAAAGGTAGAAACTACAAAGTATTTAGAACATAATCAAAATGAAAGGGCCACATTGAAACCCATGAGATGACAGCAAAAGTAGCTCTTGGGGGCGAATGTTGTTCCTTCAAATGTGTTTGTCTAAAAGGGGTGACACAAAATTCGAGAACAACATGGTCCACTTCTGAAATCAGAGCTGGCAATCAAAATAGACCCGAAGAAAGGAAGAGCGAGGGAGAGAAATAAAAGCAGAAATTAGTGAAACCGAAAACAAACAAGAAACAGAACGAAACAAAGAGCTTGTTCTTTGGAAAAGATGAATAACATGGTCTGTCAGCAAGAAACAGCAAGAAAAAATAGAACACAAATAAACAACCTCGGAATTAGAGAGAGCTCAACGGAAGAGGCGTGTAGACTTTAAACTGGGGATTAAAAAATATGATTAGGGACAGCTGAACATCCTACATTTGAAAATCTTGATGAAACAGATACTCTTTAAAGGAAAACACTTATTAGCAAAATTGGCCCAGAAAGAAAGAAAAATCTGAATAGGTCAATAACAGGAAAGGAAATAAATATGGAAGAGACGCCTCCCAGAGGGCAATAAGGACACACGTTTGACAGTTGTCACGACCCTGGGGCAACAGTGCCCCTTGGGGGAGCAGGGAGGACCACCATCAGGACAGTCCTCATCAGTATGTCTGCCCACCCTGAAACGTCCCACGTCCCGGAAAGAGTTCAAAGACAGTGACACGAACGTGCTCCATCCATGCAGACAGGAGGCAGAGGATCAGCATCTGGAAGGGAACCCCGGCTCTCTGCCCAGGGAGAAGACACAGGAGCCCATCCCGGAGGGTCAGGAGGACAGAACACACAAAGGGCCAATCAGCACCGGCAGGGCACCGCCCAGAGGGAGACCGAGGGCAGGACCCAAGGTCCACGTGTCTGGTCGGCGGACACCTTCACGTCTCACATTGCTGAGAGGCTGTGGGGTATCCACACTGGTTCCCAGCTGTGGGGGATGTCGGCCTTGGAGCCTTTGGGGATGACAGTTTGGTAGTGACTAATATAAGGGATTCTACCACTATCAATTCTACTTCTATGTTTTTACCATAGAAAAGAAAAACAGTCAAAGTATATCCAAGAAGGTTTATACCAAGTGTCCATTTGAAACATTTAAACAAACGACAGGAAACACAGGTTTCCTATGTAAGTGTCCAGCAAAGCCACATGTGGTTGCTCCCCTGTAATCTGAGCTTCTCGGTAGACTGAGACAGGAGGACCCTAAGTTTATGGGCTGTCTGGACAATTTAGGGAGACCCTGCCTCAAAATAAATAAATAAAAAAGATAAAATAAAACAAAAAATGAGTGTCCACTGGTAGGTAAGTGGCTAAGTAAAGTGATAGCAAACTAATGGTAATTGAAATGAAGAAGTAAGAAGTATACAAATCAAATTTAAAAGATTTTCTGGGTGACAAAGAACAAGATGTAGCCCAGATTTTTCTATATCATTTTTATAAAACACAAACACTATCACATAGGTATTGCCATGTGTTTTGAAGCATATATGTCTTAAACGTTTGTGGATGCATGGGGAAGTCTCAGTTGGAAGGGTATAGACCAAACTGATACTCTCGGCGGGGAGTTGAGGGTGTCTCTGGAGGAGAGGGGAGGTGGAGTACTGAGGGGTAGGAAAGGGAACCTGACTTTTACACAATTCTGTGAAGGAACATAGACCAGGTTGACGTGTTTTGGGCAGTGTCAGTGTTGAACACAGGGCTTTCTGCCTCTTTTCATTCCCAGTTCATGAACGGGGACAGCTTCCTCTCCATAAAGTGGGATCCGAACTCCTGAGGCCTGAGAGCAGGGCAGTGGCTGCATAAGAAGGGAATGTGTGTGTGTATGTGTATATATATATATATATATATATATATATATATATATATATATATATATATATATATATATATATATATACACATATACATACACATACATACACATACATACACACACAATATACACATGCATACACATGCATACATATGTATACATATATGTATACGCACATATACACATGCATACACACATATATGTATACACATATATACACACATACATATATGTATATACACATATACATATGTATACATATATGTATATATACATGTGTGTGTGTGTGTGTATATATATATATATATAATTTTTTTTTTAACTGGCCCATTATGGGACCTGCCTACTTCCTTGAAATTTCAGTTTGATGATGTGGCCCTTGCCATGAGATACTCCTCTCTGTTCTGGTTGGCTCTGTGGGGCTCCCCATCATTTGTTTGTGAAATTTCAATAAAACAAGGAAAATGGCAAGCATGGGAACCCTGGGAGGCATCCTTTCCCTAGGACTAGGGATCAGTTGGCAGACAGAGGTGGGCAGGAGGCTGGAGCAGGCGCCCGGTACAGCCTCTGTGGGTGAGGCTGGTGGGCCACACACAGCTCCTTTTCTTCATGAAGCCTTTGCCCAATGCCCAGCAAATCGGCTACCACCTACTACTGACTGAGTCTGTCATCTCGCAAAGCCAAAGACACAGTGAAGACAGAAAGAAGAGTGAATGGGACATGTTCACTGGAAATGTAAGAACAGAAATAGCTCTGGGGGTTTCCAGGAGAGACATCGTGTGGTCCCTTTGGTATTTCATCTTGGTCTTACAGAAATGAACAGAGAGCGGGAAATTTGCTAATTGTCTGGTGATCTGTGGGTTTGGAACAGCCAATTGGGGTTTAGGATTTGTAATGTGGTCTTAGTAAAATCAGCTACTCAGCTGGTCCAGTTCTATGAAAACTGGTTACCCTGCATTTTAAGTTTCTGGAAGTTCAGCCCGGAAGTAGGAAGGGGTCATTGCTTAACTTAGCATATTCTAGTGAATTTTTTTTCTGGGAAAGAGGGATCTTATCTGCCATCCTTACCCTAACTTTTTACCCTGTTCCTGTGTCTGCTTTTACATTTTTAAGCTGTACTAGTTGCATGGCCTAATTAGCTCTAAACCGAGACTTTGAGCTGTTTTTTTCTATTTAGCTGACCTCATCTTAGGCCTGTCCCTTCCTGATGCCTACTTACAAGTTAACTGACTTATCTTTTATGCTAGAGACACTCTTTACTTTTTATTTTTTAATTAGTTATTTTTTTGGTACCGCCAATTGAAAGGAACACTTTTTAAGCTAAAGCAACACTTTATTGTTTATTATTATTATTTTTTAATATTTGGTGTCTGGATTACTTTTCTTCTTGTCGAGACAAAATACCTGACACCCGAAGTTAAAAGAGGAAAGTTTATTTCATCTCACATTGTGTAGAGGTATTAGTCCATAGTCGTTGGCTGGTTCCAAGGCAGAAGGCATCACAGAGGAAAAATACTTCATGACAAAGCAGGGCAGGCAGAAGACAGTAAGCAGCAAGGGACAAGTGAAAACCTTCTCTTTGTTCCTTATCTTTCATCCAGGCTACCTGCCCTTAGGGCGAGTAAGACACAATCCCTTCATCCTCCCAAAAACTACACCAAGCCCATAGTGGACTGATTTAGTAATCATGCTGCCTTGATCCCAGCATCACCCCATGCCAGCATCATACACCCTAGATCTAGCTACCTCTGAAAATCCTCACCTGTGAGATTTTGAGGGGCCCTCTAGACCCAAGTTGCAACGTGAAGATTGAACCCAGGGCCTTTTCACTCAGCTGTATTGCCAGCCTTTTCAACTTTTTATTTTGAGATGGGTCTTACGGAGTAGCTAAAGTTTCCCTAACTGGGTTTGAACTTTTGATCCTCCTGCCTCATCTACCACCTCCAGCAGTTTGAAAGCTGTTAATGGACTTTCTGCTTTTGCCTGAATGCTTGGAGGCATACACCTGAACCAAAGGAAAGTGGGATTTACTGCAGAGGGAACTCAAAGAGAAAGAAAAAGCTAATAGGATTTTGGGGAAAATAACTATTGCTTGCAGGTAGGGCTGGTATTTTGAGAGGTCTCCCTAAATATGAATGGTCCCCAACTCTTGACTGTTTGACTTAACGATCTTTTCTCTTATAATGTTGTGAAGGCACACCTGCTCACGATTCTGTTTTCTACAGTCAAAACAGCATTCAGTGAATTGAGAGAGATACGAGGCAGTGATGCCTGGGCATTGTGTTGGGCAGCTTTTCCTGACGGAAGGCTGCTGTAAGGGTGCGGGGCTGAGGTAAGCGACGGAGCTCTGTAAATTGGTGCTGTGAAACGCGCTTTCGGTTTCGGTGGTTGCCCTGAAAAGTGCAAGGACCCAGGTTCGATCCCCGGTAACCACATACAACAATCTGGGCATTGGAGACTCACGCCCACCAGCAATCAGAGCCACATAGCACAGTGCCGGGTGTGGTGGCTCACACCTGTAATCTCAGCACTCAGGAGGAAGAGGTAGGAGGACTGCTGAGTTTGAGGCTGAGTTCGAGACACTGTCCAAAGGCCCTGGAATTTAGCTCAGTGGTTCCGGTGCTTGCCTTGCAAATGCAAGAATCTGGGTTTGATCCCTGGTAACCACATACAACAATAATGGGTCTGGAGTGCAAGGCTCTGGGTTTGATCCCGGGTAATGACATACAACAGTACTGGGCCTGGAGACTCATACCTACCAGCAATCACAACCACATACCACAGTGCTGGGTGTGGTGGCTCATGCCTGTAATTTTAGCACTTGATAGGCAGAGGCAGGAGGATTACTATGAGTTCAAGGCTGGAGCGTCTGCGTTGCCTCCTCCAATGCCCTCCTCAGTGTAGAATCAGACACTTTATTGAGAAACGAGTGGGCTGGGAGCACAGGAATCCCTGTCCTGGGAGCTGTGGTGTGTGAGGCCGTGCCACTGGTGACAGTAGGGAGGTACCACTAGTGGAGGGACACAGGAGAGCTGGGGATCTGTTGTTGATCTGTGGCTGGCAAGGAGAGAGGCCTATGCCGTCAAGGAGAGGCTGAGGTTTCTACATTCATTTACCATGACGAGGGACCTGTGCTCTGCAGCTGGGGCTGGGGATATTCACGGGGTCAGGAGACCCATTTGGGGCTAGAATGTGACCGGTATCCCTGTGCTGAGAGCTGACACAGGCTGCCATAATACTGCTGTTGCTCCCTTGAGACGGAGGTCTGGAGTGGGAGGTGAGGGCGATTCACTGGGGGAAAGTGCAGGCCCAGGGCCCAATTTAATTTTCTTTGTCTCATTTCTCCCTATCATTTCTATACTACCTCACAGCTCTACCTGTTTCAGAGGGTTGCCACAGTTCCCACTATCCCATCCTCACACCAACTGGGCAGGAAAAGTGCAGGGCATGCCATGCCCTTTTCTTTGGCAGACATAATCAGAACTGTATGTGCGTTCACAATTGTTCATAAACCAGAACTTATTCTCATAGCTTCTCCAGGCTTTATGGGCTGCGGAATGACAGCCACACGGTCACCTAAAATGTGGGGCTTCTATACCCAGAAACGAGGGGAGGAAGAAATGCTGGGAATCTCTAGCAGTTCCTGTCCATACTCTTTAGCATGTCAGCAACCATACCTGGGAAGCAGGAAAGCCTGCTCACCTGCCTCCTGCTGCTGGCCTCCGGTGCATTGTGGGAGGCCCAGAGGGGCAGAGCCAGTAGGTATAAACCAGCTCTTCTACTCTGGGCATGCCTGAAGGGCAAGTAAATGTCACCTACAGCTTGAAACTGGGGCCTAGGTAGGTCTGAACCTGTGCTGCAGCCAGTAAGGCAAAATGGAATTTTAAAAGTTATTTTTTTCTTTTCTTTTAGAGATAAGCAGCTTCTACAAACTTCCTCCTCTGGAGCATAACCACAGCCATCATGCACTCCTCTCCTTGGCCTAGATAAACAAAACGTGCAGATGCTGGTCCCTGGAGTCAGTGTGTGGGAGAGGTGGAGCAAACTTTGTGCCTTATGGTCACCACATGGTACTACTCCTCTTGTCTATTCTTTGCTATAAAAGACCCTTGTAAGGTGGGGATTTAGCTCAGTGGTTCCGGTGCCTGTCTTGCAAGCGCAAGGGCCTGGGGTTCGATCCCCAGTAACCACATACAATGCCAGGTGTGGAGACTCACACCCAACAGCAATCAGAACCACATAACACAGTGCCGGATGTGGTGGGTCATGCTTATAATCCCAGCACTTGGGAGGCAGAAGCAGGAGGATTGCTGTGAGTTTAAGGTTGAGCTCAGGGCCAGCCGAAACCACAAAAAGCGGAACCCTGTGTCACACACACACACACACACAAAGACCCTTGTACACCTGGAAGCAGGGAGATGGCACTTTGAGGCCAATGAGGCCTTTCTACTTCTTTGGCACAGGGGTTTGAATAAAGATTTTTCTCACTAAAAATAAACGCCCTCCTTTGGTTTGGTCAGTGGTGAACAAACCAGCCCGAGCATAAGGGCTGGTACGGCCAGTTATGCCCAAGCTCAGCTGTCCAGAACCTTCTGGTGTCCTGCTGTGGTGCCCGCAGAGACCAGGACACTTGAGGCCACCAGGACTTGGCTTTGCAGCAGGCCAAATAGGAGGATGGCCAGATTTACCAAAGAAAGACACAGGATCCTAGTTTAGTTTGAATTTTAGATAAATAAGAGATATGTTTTTAGTATAAGTATGTCCGTATCCCACTCATCATTTATTTGGAATTCAAATGGAACCAGGTGGTCTGTGTTTTATCTGGAAACCCTGCAAGCCTGGGGTTGTGGGGCTCAGCCCTGTCTCAGAGAAGCCTGAGCCCAGTGGGAGCCAGGGCAAGCTCAAGGCAGACACAGGGACCTGAGGGCTTGGACTGAGCCCCAGAGAGATACGGAGCCTCAGGACTACCCAGAGACCACAGGGTCCCACTCGTCTCCATGCAGGGTGACCTGCCCTTGTCTGCTCCCCAAGAACAGAAGCCAGGTCTCTGGATAGAAGCAGAGGAGGCTGGAGAGAAGGAAGCCTGGCAGATATCTCCAGAGCCTGAGCAAATCCCGTGAACTGCATTTAACCTGTGTAGCTTGAAGGTAAACTGTCACTTATTCTTTTTGTTGCTGAGCTCCAAGTAAGGGCTTAGAAATTTCTAGTTCGATGCAGACCACATTGAGATTGTCCATCTCCTGTGCCCACCTCATCACCTAGGGCTGAGATGAGTGACCCAGGCCTGAAGTCCTACAGGGGTTCGGGGACAGCGTCTGTCCTCCTGAGTCACCACCTCTTGCCCTCATTTTCCTGCCTGACCAGCTGGGCTGCGACAGATCTAGGGCCAATATTCAACAGCCTTAGTCACCATCCTTGCCCTGGACATTTATGGAAGCTTGGGGCCTCATAAAGCTCAGGGTTTGCAATGATAATAAACAGGCTAGTTGGCGTGGCTGGGCGCAGGATTTGGCCCAGCCCTCAAGCGCCGGTTCTGAGGGCACCAGCCTGGGGGGACAGAGGGCGGGCCCTGGTCCTGCGCGTTCTCACGCTCAGAGTTCCAGCTGGGCCAGGACACTGAAGAGCCCCCTGCACACCAAGGGGCCCATGGGTGTAGGAAAAACCCTCAGTGGACAACTACCCGCACCACGAGCTGATTGAAGACTCTCCACAGCCATCTGTGAAGTGCAAGTTGCTGAGAGGGGTGGAAGGGACGTCTCACATCACCGGGCGGGGACAGAGACGGGACAGGACCAGCCCGGGAGCCTCCTCTGCCTCCACTTCCCTGCTACCTTCCAGATCCTTCCATGGAAGGATCCATCATCCTTCTCGAACTGATGATAACATTTGTCTGATCCCTTTATTGATTAATGAGTAGAATACGGTCTTTAACATTTGTTGACATTTATACTGGTATGAGAATAAAGATTTTATCATTTTCTGAAAATTATCTTTAATGGGGTAGTAGGATTGAATTAAAAATCTAATTTCTACCACGTAATGACTTATAGCTTCTGGTAGATCACTCCACCTCCCTGCGATGAACCTCGGTCTGCTCCACAGGCGAGGCTGTTGAGGGCAGTGCAAACACAGGCAGCGAGGAGCTGGGGGATACATGGCCTGGCCCCGCCCTCCGCTAAGGCCCCGCCCCAGCCCAGGCAACATAAGCCCCACAGCCAGGCTCCGCCCAACCCTCGGCCCCGCCCAAGCCCTGCTTTGGCTACATAATCTCTGGCAGTCTCCAGGCGGAGCCCAATCGGAGCGGGGCCGGTGCACTGTATACTTTCCATTGGCTGCGGGCGGCGGCGGGGTCGAACTTGGGCCTGTGATTGGCTGTCCAGGTCGGTCACGCGCGGTCCGAGTGGCCAGCGGGCACCAGGCGGCTATGGAGGCCGGAGCTGTGCTCACCCGGGCGGCTGCGAGGCGACGGGGACCTGTGGCCGAGAAACCCGGGACGCAAGAGGAGCCTGGGCAGCAACCAAGGAGAAGGCGGCGGCGGCGGCCTGGGCGGAGGTGAGGACGCCTGGCGCCGGCAAGTGGAAGGGTGGAGGGTCCTAGACCGAGGTTGCCCGGCGGACAGGTGCCCCGTCTCCGTGCACCCCGTCTCCGTGCACCCCGTCTCCAGGAACTGCCCTCGGCTCCCCACGCCCTTCTGCCCCGGTCCCTCCCACTGCCCATGCGATAGGCCCCAGCCAGCCAGCCAGCCAGCGGTTGCGTCCCTGAGGCGGGACAGGTCTCTCCCCTCCTCTGAAGTGGGGTGAGAGCCCGAGGCCTGGGACCGCATCTCATCTGCCTGCTCGCAGCAAGGCATTTGCCGGTTGGTGGAAGGGATGGCTTTCTGGAGGGTGGCATCGGGCCTGAGTACTTCAGCAGGTGGAGAAAAAGGGGTGGATATCCATTTAGGGGGAGCAGGATGGGCGAAGGCATAGAAGCAGAGAGGGACACGTGTTCCCCCCCCCCCCCGCCGGCCTTGTTCCCTTGGGGGTGTTTACCCTCAGCAGGCTGCTGGGGGGGAAGTTGGGAGCCCAGAGAAGGTGCCTCTAGGTTAGTTTCTAAACCCAAAGCAGTGAGACTGGGAGCGTGGGACTGGTGCCTCTGTATAGGAAGAGTGTTGGAATGGCCCTTGGCCCCTGCTGGAGGAATAGCCGGCCACTCAGGTGGACCAGTAGTCGAAATCCACTCAGGAATCCGTCAGGGGGCAGAAAAGAAGAAAGAGGTAGGAAGACGAAAAGGAGCATTTGTGTAGTGTCTGCTCTTCGATCTTTCCAGCTTCCTGCCCCCTAGTTTCTAGGGTCCCTCTGTCTCAGGAACAGGGTGATGGCACTCAGCAGGCCTCCGTGTGTGTGTGGCATGCTGGCAGGTGGTACCCGGATGGCAGAGGGCAGCCTGGGGTATTGGAAAACTTAAGAGACCTTCTGCTTGGATGCCCATGGTCCCTAAGTGGCCCCAGCACTGTCTTCTCACTGTTTTTAAAATAATTTCTTTTAAAGCCAGATGTAGTGGTGCAAGCCTGTAATCCCAGCACTTTGGGAGGCTGAGACAGGAGGACTGAAGGTCTGAAACCAGCATGGGTGACTCAGAATAACTGTGCCACAAAACTTTTAAAAAGAGGATGGGAATGTGGCTTGGTGAGAAGGTCTTGGGTTCAATCCTCAGTACTGTTGCCCCCCAAATAACACTATTTAATTTAGATTTATTCAGGGTTTCTCAGCTTAATGTGCTAACGGTACTCTTTCCCTTTATTATCCACCCATGGATACTGAGGATTTAGTGTGTTGTGGTGTACACGTAGGAAATGGCCAGAGAGAAAGACTGGCCCCCGCTTTTAGAACCTTGTCTTTGTGGGAGCTTTGCCTAGCCCTTGGACTTTGGCCACAGCAAAACATGTGGACTGGTTTGGGGCACTGATTTGGCAGTTTGGCAGGAAAGTTTACCTGTCGGTGTGCTGCAGGGACAGAAGCTGAGTCTGGCTGTGGACACAGGTGTGTGAAAGACCACTGTTCCGGAGGGCTCTGCCTCGGACCTGTGCTGTGTCTCATTTAAATAGTACAAGCCATGTCTAGGTGGCCCCTGTCCATTTGCTTCCAAGAGTTCTTTATTCTTTCATTCAATTTTTTAAAAAAGCTTTTTTTCCTTAGAACCAAAGAGGAGCCAGAAGAAGAAGCAGTCTTTCGAGAAGTGGTCAGTTTTAGTCCGGATCCTTTGCCAGGTGAGAAGATGGAGGCTGTGAATCCCGCTTCTACATCCACTCTCGGGGATCTGGGTAGGGTGGCCTCACCTGCTCTCAGCTCTGTCTGTCATTATCAAAGCATTTGTATGAATCCCCTGATCTCTGCTCATTCTTCATTGTCTCCCTCCTTGGACCAGTTAGATATTATGACAAAGAGACCACCGCACCTGTCAGCTTCTACCTGTCTTCCCTGGAGGAGCTGCTGGCCTGGACACCTCTCGAGGAGGACAGCTTTAATGTGGCCCTGCAGCCCCTGGAGCGCCGCCAACCCCCGCTGGACAGCCGTAGGCCCCGAACCCTGGTGTGTCATGACATGATGGGCGGATACCTGGAAGACAGGTGAGGACGTGCCGGATGTTGATGTCATCGCTGGCCATCCTGGGGCATGAGGAGGAGACAGGCAGAGTACCCAGGGGTGCCCAAAGCTCTGGATGGCATTCAGGAGACTGGGTTCTTGGCTGGACTCTGTTGCTGCCAGCAGTGAGACCCAGGCTTTAGTTTGGTTGCACCCCCGAGGACAGCACCGGCCTGGTGGTCTTGAATCTCAGCTCCAGGGTCACAGCTTGGAGTCTGGTGGGTTGGAGAGGACACAGGTGGAGCTCTGCCCCTGAGCCTTGTCCTAGGCCACATTGAGCGGTCCTGGCTCTGGTGGACGGAGCACTTAGACTCCTTGCGCTCTCCCAGGCTTGCATATTCATTCCCTCCAAAGTGGAGTTTTCGTTTTTAAGCAGTACTAGGAATTGTATCTGGGACCTTCACACTGAGCTGCATCCCAGCTCTTTTTAAAAATCTTTTATTTTGAGCCAGGACATCGCTAAGTCTCACAGTTGCCCAGGCTGACTTGAACTTGGTATCCTCTGCAGTCTTAAGTGTGAGGCTGCCCGCAGACTTACAGGGGAGGTGCCCAGCCTGAGGCTTCCCGGGGCGCCGCGGACCTTCCTGTGTAGGGCGGCAGCCAGAGATACAGGCTGGGACCTGAGCCTGCCTGTCTCCTCTGCACATCTGCTCGGAGGCGAAAGCTCAGCGCTCACAGATGCAGCAGACATGTTGCGCTGTGGTGAGAGGTTTCCCTGGCCCTCTGGGGTGGGAACCACGACTTGTGCACATGGCCCTTTCATGGCTGCAGTCTGCCAGACAACAGAGAGGCTCCCACAGGCTCATCTCTTCACTGCATATCACTGTGTCCTTCTTCTCTCTCCCTGGCCCTGAACTCTTTCTTTTCCCCACCAAGGTTTATTCAGGGCTCGGCGGCGCAGAACCCCTACCTCTTCTACCACTGGCAGTACATTGACATCTTTGTGTACTTCAGCCACCACACGGTCACCATTCCCCCGGTGGGCTGGACCAACGCTGCCCACAGACATGGGGTCTGCGTGCTGGGTAAGAGCCAGGTTCGTCAGCGTCCCTGCCTGGTGACCTGGTGACTCACAGCAGGGACTCTCTCTACATCTTACTGACTGAATGTGCTTCTGGGGGAGGCCACACGCTTTCTTGGAGAGGACCTGTACTTTCAGTGTTGTGGGCCACTGTCATTAGAGAAGTAACCAGCAGAACAGTAGCTGGGGACGATGCATCAGCGTGGGCCAGGCTATGTTCCAGCAAAGTCACTCACACACCCCAGGATTGGGAGGCCTGAGGCCTTGGGTCTGCTGACCCCTGGCTGTGTCAGAACAGTGCCTCTCCAGGCCTAGCCCAAATCCAGGCCATCGGTGGGCCCCACCCAGAGTGTCAGAGTCACTAGGTGTCCTGGGACAGGGCAAGGTCTGAGTGTGTCCCAAGTTGCCCATCCAGAGACCACACTCTGCAGACCTCTGGGCTGGAGGCGGAGCCGGCTGTGCGGCTGACCGCAGGCTCCTGTCCTGCAGGGACATTCATCACCGAGTGGAATGACGGGGCGAAGCTCTGTGAAGCCTTCCTGGCTGGAGACTCGAGTTCCTACCAGGCCGTGGCTGATCAGCTGGTCCGAATCGCTCAGTTCTTCCATTTCGATGGCTGGCTGATCAACATCGAGAACTCTCTGAGTGTGAGCTGGCTTCCGTCCTGGTGTCTGCCTTTGCCCAGCTCTTGCTGTGCCGCCTTGCCTGTTCACTTGGCCCCACTCACAGCAGCATACCCGTTGCTGGCTCCCGGGCAGATCCGGCTCCTCCCCTGGGTGCCCTGGCAGTGAGGCGAGTCCTCCCAGCTTCTGAGCGTGCATGGTTACACTGTGCCCCATGCTGCTTCCTCTTCCTCCTCTCTGCTTCCTTTCCACGGGCACCCTGCCCTTCCGTGGCACTCTGTCTCTTCCTGCACTCTTGTCCAACATGGGCAAGTTGTGCATGTCATTGGCTGTGGGTGAGAGGTGCTGGGAACCAGGGTTTTGTGGGGTCCTGTGTGCCCCGTGCTGGGTGCGTCTCATGGCTGAAAGGCCTCACCTTGCTAGGGATCTGATTGCTCCTCTCTCCCAGGTGGCCGCTGTGCAGAACATGCCGGCTTTCCTGCGCTATCTGACCGCTCAGCTCCACCAGCACGTCCCGGGAGGGCTGGTGCTCTGGTACGACAGTGTGACACAGAGTGGGCAGCTCAAGTGGCAGGATGAACTCAACGAGCACAACCGGTGAGGCTGGGTGCCTGGGAGAAGTGCTGCCCATCCCCTCGGGCAGCTGGTGCCCACCTGCTTTGGGCAGGAAGAGGCCCTGTGTCCTCTGCTGCCCTTGTCATCAGCAGGCCAGTCAGGGCCTGGTCTCCCTGGTGAGGAGAGGCTGCAGGTGACCACTCATGGCTGCTCCTGCGCTTGGGGAGCAGCCAGGCCCAGGCCCCGAGCAGTGAGACAGTGACTGTGGCCGCGCTCCGCATCCTGCCAAGCCCGGGCCTCAACAGCTCCCTGTGACCTTTCAGCATCTTCTTTGAGTCCTGTGATGGTTTCTTCACCAACTATAACTGGCGGGAAGAGCACTTGGAGCGGGTGCGAGGCCAGGCCGGGCAGCGCCTGGAGGATGTGTACGTGGGTGTGGATGTGTTCGCACGCGGGAACGTGGTCGGAGGCCGGTTTGACACGGACAAGGTAGGCATGCCCTCCATGCCAGGGACTGGTGTTCTGAGTGCCCTCCTGGGCTCATTTCCTCAGGGATGTTCTGTTCTCTGTACTTCAAGAGAATAAGAAGTGGCAGCTGTTTTTCTCAGAGTAGGGAAACTGAGGGACATTGGCGACTTGTTTTGAGACTATGCTGACCTCATGAAAGGCCTTTGCATAAACTTCACCCCCAGTCCTTTTAAAAATTTTAATTTTGAGTCAGGGTCTCACTAAGTCATTAAATTGCCCAAGCTGGGTTTGAATTTGCAATCCTCCTGCCTCAGCCTCCCAAAGTTCTGGGACCGTGGGCTTTGAAATAACTTGAACTTACTTGCTGTATCACAGGCCACCAGAAGTACAGTGGGAGGGGGACCTGCTCATGTGGGCACAAGGGAGGTTTCTGGATGAGGTGAGTGGGACAGCATGAGGCAGAGGGCACCGGGCAGCACACCTGCCTAGGAGACACCCACTCCTGCCCCTTTCTGGGAACCAGGGTTATGCTTAGTCACTAAGGCTTTTTTTTTTTAAATAAGTGTTTTGGTGCTGGAGAGTAAACCTGGGGCCTTGGCACTGAGCTACATCCTCAGCGTCAGCACCCCCTTCCCTTTTGGAGACAGAGTCTCACAGGGTTACTGATTTGCCCAGGCTGGGTTTAAATTTGAGATTTTCTTGCTTCAGCCTCCCAGGGTGCTGGGATTATATATGTGCAGCACCATTCCTGGCCGAGTAAGCTTTAAATAATAAATTAATTCAATAGCTGAAGAACCTTTCTTCCATCTGATTCTAATTCTATGATGAGCGGTATTATGAATAAGGTTGAAAGGAAAGGAAGAGCCTGCTCTCCAGGAACTTCTTCCTGTTGGCTCTCTAGCGCCCTCCACTGGCTAGTTTGTAAAATTACGGGGATCAAGCCTGGGGGGAGACTGGACAGGTCTGGAGAGTTACTGCTGACCTGGCCCAAGAGGCCTGGCCCCTAAGACCTGTCATAGCGTGTCCAGGGGTCCTGCCTGGACACTGAGTCCCATCGTGGCTGATTCAGCGCCTCCCTGACTCCTGTCCCCAGTCACTGGAGCTGATCCGGAAGCACGGCTTCTCTGTGGCTCTTTTCGCCCCTGGCTGGGTATACGAGTGTCTGGAAAAGAGCAGCTTTCTACAGAACCAGGACAAGTGAGTCTTGCCGGGCACGAGTGGCTACGAGGATGAGGGGCTCAGGCGCTACCTCGCCTGCTTTGTGGGGGGTTCCTGAGCCTGGCTGGTCAGGGGGAGCAGAGTTGGGGAGCTGCAGTCCCCCTGGAAGGTCTGTCTTGGGGGCATGGGTCAGTCATGCCAATCATGGGTGGGAAGGGCCTCTCCGCATTGGCCTGAGTCAGGATCCCCATGGCTGCAGGTTCTGGAAGCTGCTGGAACGCTACCTGCCCACACATAGCATCTGCTCCCTGCCCTTTGTCACATCCTTCTGCGTGGGCATGGGGACCCGGAGAGTCTGCTACGGACAGGTGTGCGGACCACCACGCGGGATCCCCAGGGGAGCGCCCTCCTGTCTGTCATTTGCCTGCAACTGGGCTGGGTGGGGGATGACCTTTCCTTTCCCTGATTCCCCGGGGCACCTGGTCTGCCTGCCACACAGAGGAGCCCTCCCTCCAGCTGTGGTCCTGCCCCTCCTTCAGGAGCAGGCCGTGGGGCCTTGGTACCACCCGAGTGCCCAGGAGATGCAGCCCCTGTTTGGTGACCACAAGCTGCCTGGTGATGCCCGGGGCTGGGTGAAGGTGCACTGCTGCCTGGCAGACTCCTGGCATGGGGGCAGCTCACTGCTTCTGCAGGGGGTGATCCCACCTGAGGTTGGCAGCGTGGCTGTGAGGTGGGTGAGTGAGGAGGCGGATGTGGGGCTGTCAGCTTCTCCTGGGTCAGTCACAAAGCAGGGCAGTGTGGCAGCAGAGCACAGATTTTTTTTTTTTTAAGTCATGGTAAAAAGCATGTAATGCAGACCCATCACAACCGAACTTGAGGGTCCAGAGAGTAGTACCAGCTGTGTGCGAGGGATCTGTAGGGCTTTGTCGCCCTCTCCCAGCCCTGGAAGTACCCTTCTTCCTGTTTCTTGATTGTAACGCCAGAGACAGCTCCCGAGAAGCAGGTCTCAAAGTGTATCAGAACTAAACTTCCGGCCCATAGGGAATCTGCCCCTCTGTGGCTGGGCTGGAGTACAGAGCCTTTGCTGCTGGGCCCCTGCGGACTGGGGCTGGCTGTGCCATGAAGAGCAGGTAGCCGCGTCTCGCCGAGCGCTCTCTGGCCTCTCACAGGGTTTTTCTCCTCTAGGTTGTTTTCCCTGCAGGTCCCAGCACCACACAAACTCTTCCTGTCCTTGGTGTATAAGCTTGAAGGGTCCACGGACATCACGGTTGCCTTGGAGCTCACTACTGGGGATACTGACAGCTGTCACATTGGCAGCATCTCCGTGTTGAATGGTGAGGAGCTGGCTGCTGGGGGACCTCTTGGGAGGGAAGTGTGGAAAGGCCCATGCACAGGGGTGGAGCTGGTGTCGGGGCAGCCTGCCTTGTAGCTGCAGGCAACTGTGGTCCAGGCCAGAGGCTTGTCCTGGCGTCCTGCTGGTCATTGGTGGCTGTCTAGGCAGGTACAATACTGATCTCCTTCTAGCAAGGGCATTTCAAGGGGAGATAGCAAGCTGGGCAGAGCTAGAGTGAGTGGGCTGGCTGACCCCAGACGTGGGTCCCCCACGAAGCCTTTCTAGTGGTCCCAGAGCCTCTGCTCAGGTCTGTTCTGGGCCCTCAGGCTTTTCTGCTGGGGGCAAATTCCACTGTCTGCTCCATCCCCACGTTTTCCCCAAGATTCTCTTCTCCTAAGCTTGTGTCTCCCCTTCTAGCGGAAACAGGTTCAAGGCACAGGCCCCGACCCCTCCGGGTGCCTCCCACAAAATTCGCCCGCTGGGCTGGCCGCTGCAGCCAGCAGCTCAGTGGGGGCTGGATCCAGCGGTGAGTCCCCGACTGTCTCTCAAGCCCAAAAGCTGCATGCAGGGGGTTAGGGGAGGCAGGGCCTGTGCTGAGAGTCCTCAGGGTGGAAGGATAGAGATGCTCTGGGCTGATTGGCCGGGTTTGGGGCAGCGCGGCAGCAAGCCCAGGACACTTTTGGGGAGTACTCAGGGTCATGCGGGATCCCTGTGACCTGGAGTGCGTGGGGCCTGCCTTCCCTTCTGCTATGGCTGGGCTTCTGCACAGCCAGCCTTGGTGCTGCTGCACTGAGCCAGCTTGTGATCAGCTGTGTGTCTCTCCAGGTGCTATGAGGTGAACCTGCGTGGCTGCCTCCTGCGGGACCTTTTTGTGAACTTGTCGAGGCCACCAGGCAGTCAGGAGGAGAGTTTCAGTTGTCGCCTGGGAGAGATCCAAGTGTGTAGCTTTGAGGGGTGACACCTGCGGCTGGAGGGGGGAAGGTCCTGGAGGAGCGCAGGGGTGGAGCTGGAGAGCTGGAGCGGCGGTGCGGGGCCAGCACTCGGCCTCCCCAGGGCTCCGCTTTCTGAGCCCTCTCTCCTGCCAGGTGGTGGACGCCAAGAGCCTGCTGGCCCCCCTGCCCCAGGTGCAGAACATCACTGTCTCACAGGTGCGCTGGCATCAGCCTACCTCGGAGGTGGAAGGGCCCCCAGGCCGGCTGAGTCTCAGCTGTACCCTGCATTGGTCCTACCTCCTCCTCCACGCACGCTGCTTCAGAGTCCACTGCCGGAAGGGCCTGAGAAGCGGCTCTCCAGGCAGGGAGCCATCGCAGCCAGAGAAGCCCACATTCCTGGGCCTAGCTTTCATCAACCAGTACCGTGTGGTGGACTTGGCAGTAGAGGCCCCTGGGGCCAGCCAGGAGGGCTGCGTGGAATTCCTGGTGGAGCCTGTCCCTAAGGAGGGCTTCCAGGTTGCTCAGGCCGAGTGGGGCAGGGCAGCCCTACTCTACTCAATGCCTCCGTGAGCACACAGCTTGCCTGACTTGGGTTAGCCCCTGGCTGAGTGTTCCAGGTCTCTGGGACTGTGAAATCAGGCAGGTGGGAAGAAGGCTGGCCCCAGGATGTGGCTGTGGCTTTGGGGGCATTTTGTCACAGGAAGCCAGCTTGCTGTGTGATGGTCCATCCCCAAGTGGGCACATGGGCCTTGTGTTTGTGTGTAACTCTCCTCCACAATGTGAAGTGGAAAAATGAAAGGCTGTGGGGAGGTTCTGTCCAGAAAACTCCATAAAAGCTATTTTCAAATAGGCTGCAGTGTGTTGATGCTGAGAACAGCGGCCTGTGACCCCTGCTGTTCATAGAAGTGATGCACGTGGTAGCAGGCAGGCTTTGGAGCAGCGATGGGGCCCCTGGAGGATCTCCGAGGACGGAGGGTGGGGCAGAAGCGAGGGCCCCCAGCCAGCAGGGCACACCCCAGCCAGCGGGGCACACCCCAGCCCGAGCGTGGTCAGTGGCCTGGGCTGGCTACAGGCTGTGCTGGCTGTGGCAGTTCCCTGTCCCCGGAGCTGAGGTCCGTGCCCCTGCCGCAGCCCCCCAGGCCTAGGCTCACAGCGAAGCCCATGTGAGGCAGGAGGGAGCCTGGAGGGGCACCCAGCCCTCTCCTGTGCTCTCCTTTCCCTGCCCTGGCCCTTCTGCAGCCCCCTGCAGGCCCCCATGGCAGTCCTGGCAGGGGAGATTTCCTGGGAGGTCTCTGGGCTGTGGGTCACACTGCTGCATTTTCCCTGCTGCCTTTAGGTGCCACATGGGGCCTGGCACGATCCCATCCGGGGTTGGGGGTTCTCAGGGGCTTCATCCCCAGGCCACAAGGCAGTGGTGGGGTGTACTTGCCTCGCTCTCCTGCCCTTTTCCTGTGCCCTGGGTGTGGTGCTGAGGTCCAGAGACTGGGACACCAGCCAGGGCCAGGATCTGTGGACTTTACTCTGTAAGGGCAGGGCTGTGCTCTGAGGGGGGAGGCGGACAGGCTGGTCCTGCTCCGTGTGTGAAGCTCCTGGCCCGGAGGTTGGAGGTCTGCAGGGACGAGCCCTGACCACCCCAGCGCCCTGCTTCCCGAATGAGGGCCTCTGCCTCTCTAGGGGTCTGGATGGGCCTGGGCTGGGTCCCACACTCCCTCCTGACCCACCGTGCTCACGTGTTCTGTTGTCCAACAAGCACACAGCGCACAGGCAGGGCTGTGACCCTGCTGCCGCCCCAAGCTGAGGCCTCTAGCTGCTGGGCTCTTTCTGAGGCCTGAGCCAGTCAGCACGATGGAGGTGGCCAGAGACAACTGCTGTTGTCAGGTTGCCTCCTCCACCCGGGTCCCCAGTGCCGAGGTCTCTTCCATTGGAAAGTGGAGCTGGCTGGGTGCTTCCTGGCCTTGCACCCTAGGTGCCCGGAGGGAGTTATGGAGGGCGGAGTGGGGCAGGGCTGCCTACCCAGCTCCAGGGCCCCCATCCTGGGCAGCGCATCACTGACCCTTGCTTCCCTTGTTTCCTGAGGTCTGTTTCTTAAAAGTTCCTCCGAATATTTTATGTAGAGAAAGAAGGAAAATTTATAGTGGCAATTATTTCCTCACAGTCTGGTGAGCAGGCAATTAGAAATAAGGGGGCTTAGCAGAGCATGGCGTTCACAGAGCCGCACACGTCGCTGCCCAGAGCACGGCCCCAGGCCGACAGCACAGGCTCAATCCTGCGAAGGAAAATTAATCTGCCGGCATTTAAGCTGTGCCCCTCTGGTGGGTGTAATCGCTCTGAAATAAATTATCCGACATGGTGAAAAATGAGAACTGGAGTCTGGGTGAGAGCTGGCTGCCTGCCCCAGCCTGGCTCTCAGGCACTGTGTGCTGTGTCGGCGCCCTCCCACCCCACCCCCACCTCCAGGAGTGCAGGGCCCAGAGCGTGCATTTACCTTCAAGTGGCACAGCTGCTGCTCTGGTCAACCTTGCCAGGGAACCGAGGGCTGCCCGGCACCAGCGAGCACCAGCCTCTGCAGCTGCCCCCCCCTCCCCCAGTCTGCCATCCTACACTTGGTAACCACCCCAGTGTTGGGGTTTCCCAGCCTGACTCTGTTGCCTTCTGGGGTGTGTCCTGTCCCGGAGAGGATCTGCACCCAGCTGCCACTTGGCAGAACCATCCATCTGTCCAGCCACTCCGGAGAGGAGGGTTGAGGTTCTAAAGTCATGCCCAGAGGGTCTTCCTCTTCCTCAGAGATACCCAGTGGGAACAAGTGGTCTGTTCTAGGCCAGGCCATGCACCTGGTCTTGTGCCCCTCCACCCTCGGTGCCCGGAGCTGCCAAATCAGAAAGAGCTGTCCTGGCTTGAAGAAAGAAATCTTTATTAATAATCTCAATAATAATACTGTTAATTTGAATGGTCACACCTTGGAAGCATACAGAATGGTACGAAAGGAAGCCTGAGGCTCGGCTGCAGTCCTGGGGATGGGGGCCCGGGGCGAGGGGGGTCCGAGCTGCTGCAAGAAAAGGGTCCAAGACAGCAGAGGGCACGGGGCCCTGCAGAGGACAGAGCCGGAGGCAGGCGCGGGGCTATGTACAACAGGAATAGAAAAGGAGGATTCGTTTCCAGAGCGTCAGTAGCTGATGCTGAATAGAAAGTGAGGTGTATTTTTTATTTTTGAAGTTTCATGAGACAGTGGAGTCACGTTGGGAGCCCATGTTTTTGTAGTTTTTTTTGCTGCTTCCCTACTCCAACTATCCCTGCCTTGCCAGGAGCTCCTGCCTGCCACCTGCCATCTCCTCCCTCCTTTGCCCGCCCCCCAGCTCGGGTTGCCCTTGTGCCCCCACCATTTCCACACCTGCCTGGGGAGCAGGGCCGGCCTCGGCCCGAATGCCTCCCTGTGGCAGGGCCAGCTCAGGCCTCCCCATTTGCTTGCAGCTCTGTTCAGACTGGCACTGTCCAGGCCCAGTGTCACCATGACTCCCACCCTAGAAGTACAAGCAAGCTGGCTGTCATTGTCCCTCGGCAATATCCCCTCTCCCTGTTCCCCAGCAAGGAAGGCTGGCAGCTGGGTCCCAGCAGGCAGCAAGAGGTGGGCCTCCTCCCAGGAGGGAGAGATGGCCACTAAGTGCAAGTCCTGTGCTGCAGGCCTCTGCCAAGCTCACACCACTCGGAGTGGCTCCTGGCCTGCTGGGCTTCCTTTGCTGTGCTCCGAAGCTGGGAGCCTCTCATTTGCGGGGAGTGGGCGTGGGCACCCCTAGTTCTGGAGACATGTTAGCCCTCTGCATTGGAATTGGACCTCAGGGCAGCTGCTTCTACAGACAGCCAAGGGCATAGGGGGCACTGTAAAGCCCAAGGCGGCTGGTGCCCCTCCCGCCCCCAGCTCCTACAGGCACAGCTGGCCTGCCGCTGGTGGCTCCTCCCCAGGCCAGGCCTGCTCCACCTCGGCCCCACTGCTGGGCACAGGGGCCAAAAGGAAGACTGGATAGAAAACAGAGCCCCTGCTGGCCACACATCCAGCTCCTTCCCTCCAACTCTCCCACTGGCGGCCAGCCAGGCAGGCCGCTTCCCACGTGCCCGGCGGCCGTGCTCCCTCGGTGCGGGTGTGCGCCAGACGCGGACTTGGACTTGGTTGGATGCCTCTTGGTTTGGTTGGTTTTTTTGTTGCTTGGATCTTAACATCTTTTTTTGTTTTGTTTTTTGTTTTGTGATTTTTTTGTTTTTTTGTTTTTTGCCCTTCATGGTCCAAGAAGGAAACGGTGGAAGATTTCACTACAACAGAAACAGAAAGGCAGGACTTGCAGTTTCTCTGGAGCAGCCTCCAGCATAGGAGCCGCAAGACCCATGGTCAGGTCCCAGCTTCAGGTCCCAGCACCCCTAAATGTGGCCTCTGCATCATGGACCTACTCTCCCCTGTAAGCTGAACCTAAGGCAGAATGCCTCTGGGCCAGGCAGCCTCGCAGTGGGTGTGTTTCGGGGCCACAGGCCCCAGAACCAGTGAGAATACAGAAGGCAGGAGCTGCCTGAAGCTCTGATGGAGAAACTGAGGCCAGGCTTGGCCAGAGCAAGGAACAGGGGAGGAGGCGTGGTGCGCTAGAGGCTCAGTGGGAGGGCGAGGATGTCCTTCCACATCATTGCCCTGGGGACTCACACCTCTGCCAGCACTGCGTCCTGAGGGGCTTTTTCCCTGTGTGCCCCAGGCTGGTACTGCCACTGATCATGTCTGTTTTGATGGACTCTGTCCAGTTCCCTGGGCTCTCGGCCTGACCAAGTCCCAGCCTGCACCTCCTCCAGGGCTCTTCTGAGGGCGATGGGGGGGGTCTCCCAGGCATCATGCCAGGGCCTCACCCATGTCATGTCGGCAAGAGGGTCCAGGGAGGACCTCAGCTCGGGCAGCGTGGGTGGCCTTGGGAATCTCTTTGGCAATTTCTTCCCTCATATTCACGGCCCCAGGACTGGTGTGATCACGAGGGTGTGCACACCAAGCAAGGTGCTGGTGACTACTTTGGCAGGAAACGTCATCAATAAAATTTAATTAGAAGTATCAATATCAGCTAAACAGCAAGTGGAGCTGGCTACTCCTGTAATTACTAGACGTAGGTGGATAAGAGCCCCATTGGGATTGAGAAAACCCCCTGGGGGCGGCCTGAGCCTGACCCCTGCATTACTGAACACCAGGGGAACCAGGCCATGCAGCGGAGGCCCAGCCAGTGTTCCTAGAGTTCTGTGCGTGGGGCCACCAGGAGGCAAGGGTGTCACCCTCCTAGGGCACAGATGCCAGCCTGGGGAAGGGCCGCCTGTCCTCCCAGCCTGGCCCCACTCTGTGTGTACTGTACCTGAACCGGCTTGGGTAGTGCAACATCGACACAGGCAAGAAAGGAAACCACGGTGCAGACATACAATACAGAAAAACCAGGGTCAAAGACACACACACCGAACGGGCAGGGTGGGGACACCAGCTGGCTGGAAGTAAAAATCTATGGATTTTAGAGTCGCAGAAGGTCAGCGGTGCATGTCGCTGACAGGGAGGGTAAACTGTCCTCCTGGTGGCTGTGCCTGGTGTTGGGGCTGTAGGGTTGGGTTGGGAATAGGCAGTAGTGTGAATGCTGTTAGGGGCGGGTCTCTTGCTAGTAGGGGGTGAAGCGGCTGTACCCTCCTCGGCAGAGGCTAGCCTGCAACATCAAAGATGAAAAACAGCCAATCAGTACCGTCTTTTGGTGGAGGGGGAAAAAGCCAAAAGAAAAAAAAAATAAGGCAAAACAAAAAGAGAAATAGCTAAGTCCCATTTTGTTTCCCCCTTGCAGTTTCCTTGGGAAGAGTGGACATCGGATTGCCATGGCAACAGGGGCATGGGCCAGTTCCTATGCAGTTGTGGTCTGGGCCAGGAGGGGTGCTCCAGGGTCTTCTGAGTGGCCTCTGGGCCACTTCTCTAGGCTCACTCGCCACTCAAGTGTCTGGAGGTCCTAGCATGAGCCCTGCCTCTTCTGCCCAGCAGGAGGCCCTGTGGGGGCACCTGGGCTCGACTCTGCGTTCTGCCCTGGCCTGCCCCAGAGTGGCACCGGACAGGGGTCTCCCACCCGCCCACCCACCCATCAGTTTTGCCATAAAAGGAAGAAAATGGCAAATGCCAGAGAAGAAAAGTTGGGAGAAAAATAGAAAATTTTCAAAAGGGAAAAAGGAGAACCTGAGAGAACCCTTGTGAATTAAAGAAAGGTTTTAGCTAGCAGCTGCACTAGGGCCAGGCTGTCCGTGCAGCTCCAGACCTGCAAGCCTTGGCAGGGGGCCTCTTCCGGGAGAGCTGCCTCATCCCCCGAGCCTGCACTCCATGGCTCCCCCACCCTCACAGGCTGCTTGGGATGTCTGAGGCTTGCTCAAAATCCGAAGAAAAGACAAGACACAAACTGGGAGGGGCTAATCAAGACCAGGAGAGATGGAAAAAATCCACACTGCCTCCTCCCTCCTGACTCCCCACAGCGTTTTCATCTTTGATGCTGGATGTCAAGCTAGCTAAAAACAGACATTAACACCTCCGGGGTGCGTTATGCGTGGAAACAGATCTAGAGTGCAGAATGGGTGGGGCTGTATGTGTCCACAGCTGGCCAAACACACACACACACACAGACATGCCGGCCCGCACACCTGCAGCACAGGTGTGACCTACCCCACCACGGCCCCTGGGGAGCCCTGGAGCCCTGGAGGAGTCTGGAAGGGGCTTGGTGAGAAACAGTGGGTGGCCCTTGTCTCTTCCCCATGTGAGAAATGGCCAGGGGGTGTGTGGCTTCTCTACCCTGCAGAGAGGAGGCTGAGGCTGGAAACTTGGCCCTTGGATCCTCTGCTGGGGAGGAGGGGCCTTATCAGGGCTTGCATCATGGGGCTCAGGAAAACAGGTCCCACTGCATGCTTCCCAAAGGACCAGATGTTAAAGGGGGGCTGGCTGTTGGGTCAGGCCTACCTCCCCTGAATGACAGAAGGCGCAGAGCGGCAAGCCTTCCCTCCCCAACTCAGGCCTTCAATCCTTTAAGAGTCACCAAGAGGTACTGGCTGGAGGTCTTGGCCTCTCCAGAGAGCTGCCCCACCCAGCCATGGTGATGCCCCAACCCAGCATGACTGGCACGCAGGCCAGGAGGACCCAGATTCCTTACCATGGTTCCAATGCTATAGGTTGCTGCAGGGCCAATGGTGTGATGGTAGGGGTCAGCAGCTGCATAGACTCTGCCATAACTGGGGGGAGAGCAAGGTAGGGACAGGGTGTGGTGGGCCAGTGAGGGAGGGGCTACAAGCCTCTTGCCTCCTTCCAGGCCCCTTTCCTATGGTCCTAGCCACTCAGCCCCTCCTTCGCCCATGAAGCATCATTCCTGTCTGGAGCTTCTCTGCATCCCGTGTGTGCAGTCCCTGCAGCGGCCACGTGCCCTGTGCAGTGATATGTGGAAGGAGGGGAGTCTTTACTGAGTAGCTAATGTCCAGAAAGAGAAGGGATGGAAGTTAAGAGCCAGAAAGGGGAGCCCAGGAAGGTCACCACCATGGAGGCGCCCTACTGTCCCCAGATGATGTCCTCTTACTCGATTCACTTGTGCAGTGACATGGCAGCTTAGAGAACAGGGTGAGGCCCTGGAGCTTGTGTGCCATGTACACCTGGTGATGCTGAGTAAGAGGCTGAAAGGAGGGTACAGCCCCAGGACTGCACTGCTCCTGTCTGCCAGGAGGCCCCGGCCAGATGGGCACGTGGACAAGGGCACAGCAAGTGAAGCGCTATGCAAAGTCCATGTAGGAACTCTGCGGCCATCAGGCCAAGCATGCCAGGAAAAGGTGCCCGGCTCAGCCACCCCCAGGGGCACACATGAGGTTCCCGACCCCCTAACCAGAGCAAGCCATCCATGGCCTTTTTCCTGGGCCTGCTCAGAGCTGATGCCCACCCTGGTCTTGTCTTATCCCTGGCCAGGGAGGCTCCTGACTACTCTCACATGGAGTCTTAAGAGCTGGAGCGTCAGACCCCAACCCTGATATTCTCTGCTACCTGACAAATGGGGGCTCCTCTGGCCTCCCCACCTAGGAAACAGGAAGTGGCTAAAGTCAGGGACCCACTGGCCACACCTCAAACTGCTTTCCCATCCAGACCCTGCACCACTAGACAGAGGTACCAGCAGGCACTGATCAGGGAGGGAGTAAGGCTTCCTGCCCATCTGAACCCAGCCCTTGGGGGAACCTGGCTATCTTGTCCCAGAACAGCCCGCTGCCTCCAACCTCACCTGTCACTGTAGGCTGCTGCCGCCGCCGCTGGCTGAGTGTATCTGTAGGCTGCATAGCCTCCCTGCAGGGTAGGTGGGAGAAGAAATGGCAAAGGGACTCAGTGGGGCTCGCCTGGGGCCCTGGGGCAGATACAGACACTCAGGGTTGGGCTCCTGGGAGGCCTGTGACATCTCTTCGACCTGGCCAACTTTAGATGGTATCTGAGCTGGGCACCTGGCTTCTGGTCTGAAGACGGTCAAGTGGTATGGGTAGAGACCATTCGTTCATTCCTTCTTTCTCACACCCATCTGCGCACTCAGCACACACTAATGGGTATCAATTATGTCTCTGGGTATTTGCTTTCTCTTGGCAAAAAGTAGGTACCTACAGATCTGCCAACCATCCAGCAATTCCTGGGTTGGAGTCTGACAGGCATGGGGTGGTCCCTGGCTGATTCTGGGTGATGTCTTGGACTCTGAAGAGGGTCAAGAGCAAAGGCCCAAGAAAGCACTGACTTAGATGAGTGGGTACTGACGACACAAGACTGCCAGGACCAGTGGCCAGGTGTGTACCGTGGGTGGGGTTGTTACAGAGAGCTCTGGGCCAGGGAGGAAGTGGTGGGCGCAGACCCTCGAAGAGAAAGAGAAGCCACAGGATCCCACCCAGTCCCCCTGAGCCCTGTCTCCTGCTCTCTCTCTCTTGGGCTGGACAAGACTGTCCCCAGGGGCTCACTCAGCGGCTCCAGCATGGTTAGGTGGGAGAGCCACCCCTGCCTCCACTACACAGCACCTTGCCAAATGGACAAGCGTCCTTCAGCTTACAGGGCTGCTGCAGATCCATTAGCAACTCCCTCAAAGAACAAGACAAACCCAGACTGGGCTAGACTGGGGCCCATTCTCTGCAGACTGGCACCTTCCTCCCTGGTCCCAGGGGCACACACAGAAAGAGGCCAGCTGCCTCCCCCTCCCCAGGGCGCACTTACATAAATCTCAGCACCATAAAATCCATCCTGATATACGACCCTGGAAGCAAACGGACAAGAGAGTGGTGGGAACGCTGGAGAGGTGGGGTAGGCCGGCTCCGGAGTCTGCTGAGGAGGGAGGGGGCACGGTGCCAGCCCCGCCCACGGGACTGGCATTTTAACAAGCGTTTGCTCCAGTGCCCTGTTTGGTATAACAATAGAGTAACACCCTTGCTGGGCAGCTCCTTTCTCTCAAGACCCGAGGGCCCTGGGGCCCAGTCCTGCTCCCTCCCCCACCCTCCCGCAGGCAGCTGCCCCTCATTCAGAGATGGAGGCAGGGGACCCGGGGAAAGGACCAGGAAGGGCTCCGAGAAGCCCCTCGCTGGACCCAAGGCCGATGACGCCCCATTAAGGCACCCGGACCAGGTGCTGGGACCAACCGTCCTTGGAGGCGTCCTTGGAGGCGTCCCCCGTCTCCTGGAGGACGCAGGAGACAGGCGCCCGCCCTCCGCCCGGGGTCTCCCGCGCCCCGCCCCTCCGCCCCCCTCCAGTTCCCCCACCAGGTACTCACGCTCCGTAAGTCGGGATGGGGGGCGGGGGCGGCGCAGCTCGAAACGTGTTGTACACTGCCCGGCCCCGGCCCCGGAGGTGCGCGCCCCGGTAGGCAACGGCGGTGCCGGTGGTGGGGTAGGGGAAGCCGGTCACTGCCGGAAAAGAGAGGGGAAAGTGGGGGAGGGAAGCAGCGAGGAGGGCAGGGGAGAGCCCGGGCTGGGCCGCGCCGCCCTTCCCCGCCCCGCCCTCCCATCTCGCGCTCGCTCCGGCCCTGCCTCCCTCCCGCGAGCCAAGCCCACCTATCCCTACTTTACCTGCATAGAATTCAGGCCCGTAGACCGCGCCTACCACGGGGTTTAGCTTCCAGCCTAGAATCAAAACAGAACAGTTGCGAGGCACCCAAGCCCTTCCCTTCTCTAAACTCCCAGGCCTCCTCCGCAGACTCGCTGGGCTCCACCGCGGGCCCTCTGCCTGCCCCGCTGGGCCCCATCCCAGCGGTCGCAGCCACAGAGGGCTGGGGCTGCTGGTGCCATTTCTCTGTCCACCTGCCCCCTCGTTCTTCGTGGATTCTACCTCGGCAGTCCGCTCCTGGGACACTAGTCCGTGAAGCTTGGGGTGTGAGGCGCAGTGGAATGCGGGTTGCAGACTGCGGGGTCACAGTTGGGTTGAGGGACTGTGTCTTGGGGGCCTCTCTACCTCTGGTTTCAGCTCCCACAGGCTCCCTTTCCCAGTGTCAAGGCCTCTTCACTGGGTCCTGCCTCAGCCTCTACTCAGCCTGGGCTGCCTGGTGTGGGAGGGGGAAGGGAGGGGCGGTGGCGGCAGCACTGGACAGGACCAGAATGGTGACCACGAAACCTCTGGGGTGTTTGCCACCAACAGGTGCGCATCACACTCTCCATTTTACAGCTGGTGAAGTGGAGGCTCAGGGTGCAGGTCATGAAGGTGGAGAGAGGGTGGAAGGGTGGGGCCAGACTGGAACCTGCAGCCTCAAGCCAGGCCTTTCCTAGGTCCCAGCAGGAACTGAATGCCACTTCTCCCTTCCTGTGTAGGTGGGCCATTCTTCTCCCCAGGAGATTCAGGAGCAAAGATCTGACTCCACCTAGAGGCATGGTGGTGGTGGGGTGGGGGGTGGCTGACAGGGCTCCACCAGGCATCCAGACAGGGCGGGCAGGAGGGCTGGCTTCCTTCTCCAGGCCACCCTCCCCTTCTCAGCTGGGCTCGGGTCATATCTGTCCAGTATGATCTGCAGACCCAGCTCCTGGTCCCCTAAAACTGTGTGAGGAGAAATAGAGAAGACCTGGACCCACTAGCCAGCTGGCAAGATCCTTCCTAGAGAGGGGCCCGTGGGCCTCGGCAGCCACTCCACATGGGAACCCCGAACCTAGATGCTAACAGCCCCAGTGCACAGTGGTGGGCCTGAGGTGTCCAGGGTGCTGTGTCCATCTCTGGCCTCCTAGGGGTCACTCTCTACCCCTCCTCGGCAGTGAGCTGCTTGCCACCCCAGCCTGCCATGGCTAGGACTCTGGAATCCCCCATGAATCTAAGGATAGGAGGAAGAAACATTTCAGCTGGGAACTCCTCCCACTCCCAGAGTGGGCTTTTCCAAGTAATGGCCCATGAAGGAGCAGGGCCAGGTGCTGACCAGGCCACCTGCCCCACGCCCATCGCAGGAGCTTTTCTGGGTCTGTGCTGCATCGGTGGGCCTTGGAGGCTGGATGTTGCCTCAGAAATCCTGGGCAGTCTCATCCATTACTTGGGCTTCCTGGGGCTCCTGTGGGTTCTGGCTCCACCCATCTCTACTGGCCCCATATGGGTCTGGAACCCACCTCACGGGTCACTGAGGCAGCCTGAGACCCTGCTGGGAAGCCCCTTTGTTTCTGCCATAAGTAGGAACATTTGGAATCTGGCACATTGCTTTTCTGCAGCAGGCAGTTCCACCGGGGCTGGTGGATTTAAGTGCTCAGGGTTTAAGCACCTCTAGACCAGCCACGGGGAACCCAACAGTATCCCTCTGCAACCTGTGGTCCTCCAGGGCAGGTGATGGCATTTAAGCAAGACTGCTCTTGCAGCACGGTTGAGCAGAGATTTCTGCCTCTCTCCATCCGGCCAGCAGACCACAGCTCCAGATGCTCCTGTCCTGCCCAGAAAGCAGTGGGCAATGGGGGGCCCAGAGTACTGGAGACTGCACTACAGCCTCAGCCCTTTCGATCTGTTTAGAGCAGGGTCTCTAAGGCTGGCCTTGAACTCCGGACCCTTTTGGCTCTGTCTCTTGAGCAGCTGTGATTATAGGCTTGTACCACCATGCTTGGCAGCATAGGGATCTTGAGTGGAGAGGCGGTTCCTGTGGTGTCTTAGCCCACTTGATCACTCTAACACTGTGGATATGTCTACCACTCTTCAGCCGATGAAATCAACCAGCTCTCTTCCTCACCAAGAGACTGCAGCGTGTTGAGGTCTAGAAGCTCGTCCAGGCCCACTAGTGCCCTCCTGGCCCTTTCTAAGCATGTGTACATGCGAGTCAGAGCAGTATGTCTGTCTACAGACTCTTGTGAGCATGAATCCCTGGGAGCACAGGAAGTGCTCCTGGTCACCCAGGAAGTCAGCCTGGCTCTGCTGCACTGGGACACAGGGCCTCTGAGTACTGTGGGTGCTTGGGAAAACTAGGGGCCTCCAATGGCAGACAGCAGCTTGAAGGGTTAGGCAGCCTGCTGCCCACACTGACAGCTCACTTCCGGACAGAGCATGATGGCTGGGACACCAGGAGGGGCTGGGGAACCCAGCGTCCAGGAGGGCAGCAGCAGCCCCCAGCCCGGCCTGCAGCTCTGAGTGTTCTGGGCCTCTTACCATTGGTGTAGGGGTTCCCGGTCTTCTTGTTGGTCATGACTCGGGCTGTGGCATTGTTGACCTGTCCAGAAAGGGAGAGAGGAAGGGTGAGGAATCTGGCCTTCTGCTCCTGCTTCCCCATGGCTTCTGGGGAGGGGGCTGGGGGCTGGGAGGAGGCCCTCGGGGGCACCTAAACTGCCATGCAGCCTGACCCAGGGTCTGTGGCTCTGGCACAATGGCTTGTGCTCTGCCCAGAGAAGTTCCAACAAACCCAGCCTCAGACCCTTGGGCGCCCCAAGACCTGTGGAGAATCTTGCCATGGGCTCCCAGGCTGACTCAGAGATGGTCTCTCCTCCTATAGCTGCCAAGACCCTACAAGGTACATGCCAAGAGGGCCACTCCCAGGTGCATGGCAGCACCCCTTTTCTGACAGGGATCCTCTCCCGCTCTGCAGAGCTGGAAGCTTCCTAACAGGCTCTATGCATCCTGGGGGCAAGTTGGGCGGGGCATATAGATGGCTCTAGGTGGGCAGTGCCAAGGTCTGGGTCCCATGCCATGCCTGCAGACCCCAATCAGACTGCCCAAGGGAACACAGGAAACAAGTGGCCTGTGTGGAAGGAAGTTGGGAAGAGGGCAGGCAAGACCTAAGCAGGGGTCGGGTCACTGCCCTGGAGTCCACTGGGCACTGGACCAGAGCCTGCTCACTGCATGCCCAAGGACTCCTCCCGAGCTGTGGGCCCTCCTGCCCCTTTCTCAGCCCAGCTGTGGAGGGAACCAGGTCTGGTTACCAGAGCCACAGTGTGAGGCAGGAGGGACCAGGAGGCCGAGGGTCCTCTGCCCGCTGCCCTTCTGGGCACTGGGTGCCCCCTGCTTCACTGCGGCCAGGGCAAAAGGGGATGCCAGGCACTGTGGGCAGTACAGAGAGGATGCTGCGTGCTCCGTGAGGAAGGGGCCACAGCTCCTGCCTGCTGGGCGAAGATGGAATGGCCCTAATCCTTGATGTCACCAAGCCTCAAGCCCAGTTTCTGAGCTCCTGGGGGTCTGCCCTCCGGGAAGAGCAGCAGTGGGGAGAGCGCAGGACCCTTGTATGAGCCTAAATCCAGATGAGGCTGCGGGGAGCAGTGGGTCGAGGAGACCCTGTCCTGTGGGGGGGCAGAGTCTGGCCTCGACCGACCTTCCTCCCACAGGGAGGGCCCTGGCGCGACTCTGCAGGGCCGACAGTGCCAGGCTGGAGGGGAACCCAGGGAGGAGGACAGGGCAGGTGTCCAGGACCTCCCTGCGCCGCACACTTATCTGAGCACCTCAATTTTCCGTCCCTCTACGATCGTCCCATTCAGCTTCTCCCGGGCTCGGTCAGCATCTGAGCTAGTTTCAAAAGTTACAAACCCAAAACCCTGCGAGCAGAGGAGGACAGACATGGAGAGAAGACAGGATGAGAAAAAGGGGCAAAAGGAGGAGTCAGGGAGGGGGTCGGGGAGGGTGGGGGACAGGGGAGGAGAGAGAGAGGGAGAGAGAAGGGGCCGAGTCAGGGGGTTCCGAGGAGAGACTGGGCTTGGGCAGCCCAGAGGCTGTCAGGTGCTACTGTCAGGGTGCACAGGGCGGGTGGGCCCGAGAGTGGGCAGCCTGAGCTGGCAGCCTGGGACCTCAGAAGGACAGGCCAGAGCTACAGAGATGCTAACCTGCCTGGGGGCTGAGAGTGGGCTTCCGGATGTCTGGGGAGACAGCCCGCCCGCCTTCACCCTAGGAGCCCAGGGAGCTGGGGTCTCACTTTCCTGGAGGGGAGCAGGGTTGCTGGGGTGAGTGGTCGGGTGGGGGTCCCAGGCCCAGAGTGGGGCTCTGGGCATAGGCAAGAAGTCCTGGCAGCTCAGAGAGAAGCAGCAGTGTGGCAGCAACGACAGATAGCTGGGCAGGGTGGGAGAGCGGGGAGTACAAGCACCCGTGTTGCTCAGGGGTCTTCGGGCACGAAGCTCTCCAGGAAGGAAACGCACATGTCACACGTTAGCCTGGCAGGACCTACAGCCGGAAACGGTGGCAGCCTCTGCGTGGCACCCACCTTGGAGCCCCGCTCGTTAAAAATGATCTCCACGTCTAAAATCTTTCCAAATTGCTGCAAAGACAGAGACAGAGAAGAGGGTGGGAGACAGGAAAGGTGCATAAGAAAGCAGTCAGCTGTCCCCTGAGGTGGTCATGATGTCCCAGGTGTGGAAAGGGGAGCCCTGTGATCCCTATTCCTGCCCTCGACACCTGCTCATGGGCCCCTAGGTCCTTCTTAGGGACTGTGTCTTGCCTGGACCCTGCTCACCTCTGCTGGCTGGACTGGGGATGGGGTATGTAACTGTATACCAGGGTCGTCCTTCCCCCAGTCTCTGACCTAGCCACAGTGGGGATGGGCTGCCACCCCTTATTCACACTAAGGGTACAGATCCATGGAGGCCCTTCTCAAGGCATGGTGAGGGGAGGCAGAAGCATGAGCTGGGACCAGGAAATGGGGACCTGCAGGGGAGATCCAGCCAGGGGATGGTAGGTGGGCAGCGGGAAGATCAGATGGTGGGATGAGGGAGGGGCTGTGGGACCTGCACTACTGGCCGTGTGCTGGGTGGGACAAGCTGTGTGGGGTGCAGGCTGCAGTGCCCAGAACCAGGCCCCTGCCTGTTCAGCTGTACCAGACGGTCTTTACGCCCTTCCTGCCTCATGGGCGGTGAGGTGTGAACCTGTGAGCCAAGTTCCTGAAAACCACCTGATCTGAAGCCTCTCAAGATCGAGTGAGCTGGGAGCAACAAAAACCCAATCTTCCAGGTTCCGTAAATCAAAGGTGGTAAACAGGGCCTGTGGGGCCTGCCCACCCTCTGCGCCCAGAGTGCAGGCACACACTGAGGTCCAGGTCACCCGCGCACCATGCTGTCTGCCACTGGAAAAGGGGCTGGCTTAGAGAGGTCTGGCAGCACCCTGAACCCCAGGGTGGAGAGGGCCACAAGCTTTCCCCGGATGACTCAGTCATGCCAGCCCTGCCATGAGTCTGAGCTCCAAACCAAAGGAGGCCGGGATGGGGAGTGGACAGCTGGGGTCCCCCAGGGATGAGAGCTGGGCTCATCCATCTTGGGCTGCTGCACCTGTTTCCCTGATGAGTGGCGGCGCTGTGGGGTGAGCCCGAGGGGCTGGCAGGGGCTCAGGGGCCAGGGCTGCCCCACTGTGTGGCAGAGGTGGGGGTAAGTAAAAGGCAGGCAAAAAACTGGCCAGGCTGCATGGTCCTTTGTGGCCACACCACAAACACCCAGCCTGTTCCTCCACTGCAGCCCCAGCACCTTCCAGGTGCTCAAGTCCAAGGGCAGGACTCAGGCAGGGGTGGCCCTGTGTGTCCTCACAGGGGCTGCACTGCTGAAGCTCAGGAAACAAAATAGAGATGTGGAGAGGTTCAGGTGGGGAATCCTCACTGGCTTCAAGAAAACTGCATTTCCAGGACATCGCACCTGGGCACAGGAGGGCTCAGGCCTGGGTGGGGGACGGCTGGTTCCCAGGCACACAGGCGGCTGTGTGTCCAGGATGGACTGTCCCTCCAGTGTCCTCCACTGGGGTCAGGAATCAAAGGCGGTAAGCAGAGCCGGTGACCCCAGCGGACTGTGGAAGCCCCCAAGGACAGGGGGCACAGGGTGTGGGGGACACGGAATGAGGCTGTCACAGCAGACCTCCCACTCTGCCCCGTGGGGTGCCCAGGTGGGAGGGAGCCATGGGGTAGGGGCGGGAGGGACTCACCCCGAACATTTGCCGCAGGTCGGGGTCCCTGAACCGGAAGGGGATGTTGGAGACGTGCAGCCGCTTGGGCTGCTGCTTCTCTGTGGGATCAGAGGGGTGGAGTGGCTGGCTGTCCGTCTGTGCCGCCTCATCTGTCTGCTGTGAGGAGGAGACAGGCTGTGGAGGGCCCTCGGGATGCCCAGGGCCTGACCATGCCCTCCAATACAGAGGATGCCCCAAGGTTTGCGGTCCAAGCTCTGAGGCCCCTCCCGGCTCTGAGCTTTGCCCCAGCGGTACCAGTGGGGCCACCCCATGCTAACTCCACAGCTCCCTCGGTCTGCCCATCCACAAGCGCTGGCTGACAGATGAGGCCTGAAGGATGTGGTCACAGAGTGCCTGCCACCCCGCAGGTCCCGGTGAGACGGCAGGTGTGAGACTGTCTGTGCGGACATCTCCTGAGGTTGGATGGCTTCACCTGGCTCCTTCCGTCGTACTTGGAGCAGCAGCAGACCGGGCATGTGCTTCGTCAGCACTGGTGACGAATGCATGGTGGATCAGGTGGCTGGTGAGTTTGTGGCCCCTGGACACACAGGCTTGCGGCCTTCCATGTGCCCATCATGTTCTGGCACCCTGGCCACAGACTGCCAGCCTGCCCACATGCGCTCTCCCCTTCAGCCTGCTGGCCAGGCAGTGGGCAGCGCCGAACATGGCGTCCAGAGAGGTCTTTGCACAGCAGAGGGTGCCCACCCATGCTCCCGCCGTGTGGCTCTTAGGGTCAGTGGTGCTGAGCTCAGCTGCCAAGACATGCTTTCTGTCGGCTTCTTTCCCTTCCTGCCCGGATTCCCTGCTGGGCCTCTGGCTGGAGGAGTAAACTTCCCTATTCACTCCACACACTGGAGCCCTTGTCATGGGTCTGCACAAAGGACACGGCAGCAGCCAACGGCCCTGAGGGGAGGGAGTCTGGCTTCGTTATCTGAGCCTCCCTGGAGCTGAGATGGAGGCAATAGAGCACCTGGGAGCCTGTGCTGTGACAGAGACAAACCAAGGTGCTGGTGGCTGTGGACAGAGGCGACTGGCTCCACTGAGAGGAAAAAAGCTGTCTGGAGACAGGAGCAATCGCCATGGTGTCCACAAAGGGCCTGGTTTGCATAGTCGTGAGTGAGTGCACACGTATGTTTATGCGTGTGTTCAGTGCTAACAGGAGCAGGAGCAATGATGGGTCCATGTCTTTCCTGCTGGGATGGTGAGGACAGCCTGAGGTCACTGTGCCCAAGGCCTTGTTCTATAGCTGCAGGGCTGGAGCCCACAGGGCAGAGTCTCCCTTAGGCCACACTGAGGGCTGTGGCCTCCAGCTGGATTTGGCCATCCAGCCTCCCCTTCTGGGAAGAGGTCTTCTTGGCTAGGAGGCTTCCTCTCTGGCTTCTACTGCCCATAGGTGAGCAAAGAAGCCACCACCCATGAAGGCCCCAGTGACGACCCAGTTGCTGAGCTGGGCATGGGACTGGGTGGCCTGCAGGAGTGTGGCACTTCTGGCTCAAATGTCCTCAGGAGTAAGGCTGCTTTTCTGTGCTGGGAGGTGGGTCCAGGCTGTCCTATGTCACTTAGAGCATTACGTGGTTGGTCCTGGCAGCCTGGCCATGCCAAGCACACCCCGTCCATTCTGACAAAGCCCTACATGTTTGCAAAGTGCCGCAGGGGTAGCCCAGTGATGGTGCTGGGCTGACAGAAAAGGTGCCCATGGTGGGCCTGCTGGTGGGGCCTCTGGAGATCCATGCTCTGGTCGGGATCAGATCCCCACTTCTGTTGGGGTGCAGGACACACTAGGGGCTTCTCCATTCACTCCAGGGGTCTGGGGATGCCCAGTAGCCTCTCAATCGAGTTCCATCCTTGCTGGTCCAGCCCTTGTTCCACAAAGCAAGTGGGTGCTGCTCTCCAGAGGACCGACCATGTCTCTGCACCAAGAAAAAGCTGTCCAAGCATCCCAGGTCCTTACAAAGGTCTGAGCCCTACTGGCTGGCTGTGGCAAGCATAGCTCCTTTCTCACTTGTGGAATTCAGGCAGTGAGCCTCACCCCTTCCTGTGCATTCCCTGTGTCCTTCGTGGCTGCAACTTACAGGTGTCTAATGCAATCACCCTGAATTTGAGAATCTGGCCTGGTTTGGGACATGCAGTACTGGCTTCTGATCACCAGAGGGCAGTGGTCATCAGGCAGGTGGCCACCCAGAGGAGTCCTGGAGGCCGTGACAGAGGGGACCGCAGGAAGACAGCCGTGGGAAGGCACTGATGAAGTTGGGGTGCCTAGAACTGGAGTACCCAGTATCCCACCTCAGAGACCCTAAAGGGTGCAGTCAAGGGGCTGGTGAGAGGAAAGGGTGAGAATTCTGCATGGGCTGAGTCATAAGGGGAGAGGGACAGGAAGAAAGAGCCCCTGTGCCACCCCTGCCCCCGGCCCAGCAGTGGACAGAGGCAGATAATGGGTTCAGTGACTGTAAAATTTAAGACGTGCTGAGAAACCCCAGAGAAACCGCACGTCGCTGCCCTGAGTGGAGACGCAGGCCTGCCCACCATTTATCACAGCAGTCCAGGCACCTCCACCGCCCGCCGCCTTTCTTTTCTGAGGGGCTTTCTTTCTTTTCTTTTTTTTAAAAACAATCTTCACTTCTTCCAGATTTCAAATATAGAGAAAAGGAAAACATCAACAGTAGGGAAACACATCCCTCCCCTGCCGGTCCTGCAGACTGACCCAGCCCTTAGGCCCTCCTGCTCCAGCCTCGCTGTTCAAATCAGTAGCCAGCTCCTGTAAGGATGGGGCAGGTCTACAAATCCAGGAGTCTTCCGCCCGCACAGGAACCTGGGCCACGCCCAGCAGAGGAGGGCCCGGGTTGCCTTAGGCGCCAGGCAGGTGGCCCTGCACCGGGCTAGAGTTGAGCTCTGCTGGTGTGACACAGAGTGGGTGGACTCTCTGAGACCCATCGCTCTCATTCTATCCCTCCAGGGACTGCCCCATGACCCAGCTGTCCGCGCTCGGCTGTAGAAGCGGATCAACCCTGGCCAGCTCTCTGGCTCCCCCTGCTGGAAGTGTGTTCTTCAACGCCCAGAGCTCCGGCACCCCCACACCCCAGGGTAAAGCTTGCGCTGCTGCTCCTTGGACTGTGAGCCAGATTTGCTACTTTAAGCATGTTGCTGGCCACTGAATGCACTTGGGGCACCCGAGGCTGATCCGCCACATCAGCAGCTCCAACCCTGCAGCCTAGAGTGTGGCATCGTGGCTGAGTGGCCCTTGCATGGTCTGGCCGCCTTTCTGAAGATTTGCTTGTTGGTTAATCAGTGATGTCAGGCATCTTTCCCTGGTGATGGGGGTGTCAGGAAGGAACCGAAACTGGATGGAACAGGACTCCCCCCAGTTATGATCTGGAGACCCTCCTTTAGCAGGAGGACAAGAAGCCCAGTGGATCCAGAAATTCCACCTTTTCTTAGCTGGAGCCTGGTATGTACTTTGGGGGTGCTGGCTGGGCATGTGGGGGCTGTGGAGCCACCATTCCCTCCCATCCATCAGTCTCAGGCTCCAGGTCAGGACAAGCTACCAGTGTCATCCTGGGCCAGGGAGGACCAGTCCTACAACTGTGGTGCTGCCGACGGGGCTGAGGGTGGAGCTACAGTGGCTCTCAGAGTTCCCTCAGTGCTTCGGCCCAGCCAGACACCCACCAGCAGAAGAAAACCCTTTGGAGCAGAGGGCGACCAGGCTGTGGAGCCTTCGTAGCACGTGGGCTGTGGACAGCCCTGATCTAGTGCTAGTAGTAGGTGCCTGAGGGGCCTCTAAGGGCACTTCTTGTGTGTTTGTGTGTGTGGGGGGGTTGCTAGGGCATTTGGTGGCCACACCCTGGAGATCAGTGGCACCCTGACCGAGGTGGGAGAAGCCAAATCTAGACCAGAGCCCGGAGCCCACCTGCCTGCCACCCCAGGGTCCCTGCTCAGGGAACAGAGGAGGTGAGTGAGCGGGAATAGCCCTCCTCACATTTACAGGGACGAGATGGTGACACCTGACCCAGCACTTGGGCATTTGGCCTTTGCTGCCAGTGCCAGGCAGCTTCTCTGGGAGGAAAGTGGCTCCAGGAATCTTAGAACATCCTCCTTTCCAGCTCCCTCCTGAGGGGGAAGGCTCTGCCTGTGCAGGTGCCCCAAGGTCAGTGGGGCCGCTAGCCTCGCTTGGTCTTTGCAGGGTAGCCCTGATGTAAAGGTGTTTTGGCTAGTGTTGGCCCAGAGCCTTCCATCTGCAGCCAGTATCCAGCCTGGGTCACCAAGAACAACCATCTCTCCTCTGCAGCACAGCCTTGACCCCAGTGTGGGACCTGAGGACCAGCCTGAGGTTCATCCACGCTCCAGTGTCACCAGCCCGGTTGTGTTCCTGACGACACGCATGGAGCCATAGATGGGAACTCTCTCACAGGACCCTCCCAGGTTGTCACGTGACGTTTCTGTTGGTGACCAGTGGGAACCAGATGGCAGAGTGGTCACTTCTCCACTGCACCCCAAGGCGAGGCGTGCCTGGCACACAGCAGTACTCAGCACACATCTGGGCAAGTGCAGGATGACAGGACTCTGTGCTGGGTGCAGGGTGTCCAGAGGCCTTGTGCTTATCTCTCCTGCTCAACTGCGGGCCACCAGCCCTCACCCTGTGTCTTCGGTGAATTTGCCCGCTCTGTCTCCTGTCTCCTTCCAGGCCAAGGCACTGGCCCACCTTGAGACCCCTGTTCATCCACGAGGAGGCTGTCAGAGGCTTGGCGAGTGAGCCTTGTCTGCCATGATCCCTCAGAGGAGCCACCTGGGCCACCTGGGCAAGTGTGCTCACAGTGAGCTTCTCTGCCGTCAGGGTCACACCTGCCTGTTCTAAGCACACACAGATTGTGAGTTTGATGGGTTCAAGACGGGATGTGCAGGAGAGAAGGTTGGGCTCCCAGGTGTGAGGGCCCTGGGCTTGGCCCTGTGCATATGGGGTCCATGGCTGGAGGGACACTGGAGGGGTGCTCAGGAGATGTCAGCACAGTGATGGAGGTGGGAGAGATGGAAAGTTCCAACGACTTCCAGGCAGACTCTGGCCAATGGTGCTTGAGGAGAGGAAGGGCACTGGCTAAGAGGGTGCGTCCTGTCCAGAGGCAGCCGGGTGGGCTCTCTCCAGAAGACTGTGAGGTGTGGATCCACTCAGGATTGGAGGTGGCTGAGGGAGCACAGCTGGGGGTCCATGAGGAGGCGCCAGGGTGGTGCCACTCCAGAAGTGCAGTGTGCTGGCCTCTAGCTCACCCCACCAGCCAGCACAGCCAGATGTTAGGGGCGGTGGGATGGATCCCGCGCTCCCAAGCAGGGGCAGGCGGCTGGGAGGAACAGCAGGTGGGGCCCGGGCAGTGGGTGCAGGTGGGGCCGGGCAGCTGGCCGCTTTCACTCGGGGTGGAGAATCCTGGGGGAGCCCACCCAGGCAGGAGGCTGCTCCTCACCAGCTCCTTCCCCATCAGGAAATCGGAGAAGTGCAGGGCTCAGCACTTTCCCCCCCGGAGCTGCATTACAACCACATAATTGAAGCTATCTGATTGGAGGGCAGCCAAGCAGGTAGATTACAAGTGATTAGAAATGATAGGAGGGCCTGAAACTCGAGACAGCTGGGCTGCCTCCCCACCGTCGCCCATTCGCCTAGTCCCCAGACCCCCTGGGCCTGAGCCCCCGCCTCCCCAGCTCCTCCCGCCTTCCATTGACAGGTCAGCAGGTGGCCCTGGAGGACAAGTGCCCCACCTCCAGGATGAGGTCAGAGTCTGCCAGAGGCCGGGGCAGGCAGGAGGGCCACGCCCACCGCAGGACACCTGCTCGCCACACCCTCCTCGCTCTTCACTCCTTGGGTTGGGCCACAAAGAGTGCGAGGTCCCGAAGTTGGGTGATGACGTCCGCCCCAGAGGCCCTTCTGGGCCCCACCCCGCCCGCCCCCTCTCCCGGATGCTCCGCCCCTTAGGGAGGCCCGAAGCCCTTACCGGCACTGTCTGGGTCCCAGCGATGGGCTGCGTGCTGGCCTCGGTGCCGGGCTGCTCGGGGTGGGTCTGTGCTGGTGTGTACAGGGTCATGCCATGCTCTGCGGGGACAGGGGTCTGGCCGGAGTAGTCCTGTGTGGGGTGCGGCGGGGGCGGGGCGTACTCGGTGGGGATGCCGTTCTGAGGAGGAGGGGGGTACTGGGCTGGGGGGTAGGGCTGGGCCATCGCCTCAGGCGGAGCCGTGGCGTCCTGATTGCCCTGTGGAGGGAAGAGAGTAAGGGCGGTTAGAATCCTTCCCTTCTCAGTTTGCCCGCCAAGGCCATTCAGCTGGGAGGGTTTTCCAGAGCCTTAGTGGTTGGACCCAGTACTTTTAGGGCCATTTTCCAGGTGCCCCCGGGGACTCTCCCAGGAGATCAGGTCCAAAGAGAGTCTCACTGGTTGCTGGACCTGCTACTTAACTTCAGCTTATTTTTTTAAAAACACACCTATGTTGTAAAATCCAGTCACTTTATATTGTGATAACTGCAGTCTCACATGCAGTTAGCTGTGAGACACAACCATCCTGTGGACACCTTCTACCTGGGGCTCAACAGCCGTGCCCCTAAAACCACCAGCATTGGGCTAATCACCCGGTGTGGGATGGGCCTTCATTGCCAGTCCCTGGCCTCATCCAAGCCTTGGGTGCCCTGCTGAAGCAGGGGGGAGGTGTTACAGTCCCCTCGGGTTCCCTGGAGCTCACTGTGCGGAAGCTGAAACAGCAGGGCCACGCAGTGTGGCCTCTCAAGAGCCCAGAGAGACCCTCTCACCATCTCCAAGGCCTGCTGCGCAGGAGAGGACACACTCTCACTGCTGATCGAGCTGCTTCCTGGGGCTTTTAGAGGCCAGGACCCTTGATGCAGCCCCTGCAGCACAGGAGGGCAGTGCTTCTTGAAGTGGGGTGTTCACCACAGTCTACACACCAGGGAGCTACATGGGGAGCTCGGGGTGCAGATCCTGTCCCCCTGAGTTCATGGAACCCTGAGCTGGGTCCTCTGAGCTGCCAGAGGAGCTGAGCCCTGGGTGTCAGGATGAGCATAAGGAGGCGAGGTGGGGGCTCCAGACTTTCCCCCCATCTTCTCCTGCAGATATGCCCTGGGTGCAGACCCCCTGAGCAGGTGAGATCCACCCAAAGTTCCCAGTGGGGCAGCTGAAAGGGGAGGCCCTGGGCCCGGATGTGGCCGGTCTGATGTGGCAGGATGTCCTCATGTAGGGTGGATTTCTAAGGTGGGGATGGGTATATGGTGCCCCATGCCCACCATCTCCCTGCACTGCAGGAGCCAGCACACCGTGCTCCACACTGTCACTGATCACCTGCTGTGTGCCGCCCACCCTGCCACTCCCATGTCTTTGTCGCCTCCACTTATGTCAGAGCTGCAGGCCGAGAGGCTTTCCTACCTGTGCGCATGCCAGGCTTCCCTCACACACCAGCCCACACGTGCTACTGCCTGTCTCCCAGCCCGTCCTTGCCCCTGGGAACACGCCTGGGCCATGCGCCCCACACTCTTCATCCCTTCCTCTCTGCAGTGAGTCCAGAGCTGGGGCAGTAGGCGGACTTGAGCTCCCTGCCTGGAGGCCCTTGTCTCCCTGGCCCATAGTAGCCCAGGAGCCACATCACCGTGTCAGCAGACATGCTGGGGTCTGGAAGGGGACAGGGAGTCCTAGAGGGGGATGGGAACACAGCACGGGGTGCTCTGCAGGAGTGGGTGTGCCTAACACCTGGGGTGGGCAAGGTGGAGGGATGAGGCACAAGCATGGCACAGGGCTGTCAATGGGCTGTGGCAGTCATGGGGCAAGATCAATTCACTGATAAATCTTTGATTAGAGCCCTTACTAACTTATACCAGCTTCCCAGCTTCCCTCTCCTCACTCCTCAAGACCAGAGAAGGGGCGGCTCCCAGCCTACCTGCTTTCTTCTTGCTGGACTCCAATCCCTCCCCAGGGCCCCTCCTTGGGTACCACTGGGGCAGAGTGATAGCTGCCAATCACACTCACTGTGATGGTTTCCATAGGCTACAGCCAGAGCCCAAAGCTAAAGGACACAGTTGGGACCTGCCAGCAGTGTGTGCCAGGTCTATGGGGGCCGTGGGTAGGCAAGAACCCCTGCAAGATGGGGACATTTCAGGGGCACTGTAATCAAAGCAGTACATCTGAGCAGTGTCCTCTGCTTTTACAGATTTAAACCTCCTGAATCCCACAAGGTGGACACTGAGGTTCAGAGACTCTGGGATGTGCCAGGCTGGTACAGGAGGGGTCAGGGTAGCAGTGCAGGTGGCCTGGGACACAGATCCACATGGCTGCACCCCCACAAAGACCAGCCCTTCCTCGGAGGGTCCTGCAGGGGGACAGAGTGACAGCATCCAGACCCTTGAATGCACAGGGAAGCACTGGCAGGTGGCTCTGGGCAGCATCTGTCCTCTCTGCAAAAGGTTCTCCATCTGCAGAGAGTCTGCAGTGTCTCAGCCAAAGTGACACAGGGTAAAGCAAGCTGGTGACTCGGCAGGTCTGGGGTGACCATGACACCTGTGCCTAGCATTTCCTCCACACCATGCCAGGGGCTGTGTGGGAACCCAGCTGCGCTCCCCAGTCATTGTTGAGCTTTAATAGTGTCCCATGCCTGGCCCCACCCTGAGCAACAGAGGCGGCTTGTAGCCCACATTTCCATATGTGGCCTTGGTAGAGAGCCCTGGACCAGACTCCATGGGAAAGCTCAGGAGGGCATGTGAGTACTGGCCCACCGAGGGAGCATAGCCAGTGTCTGCCCCTTCCTCTTCTTGCTCCTTCCCAGGTCAGCTGTGGTCAGAGTCAGGAAGGGTCTGGGGCTGGAAGGCATGAGCTGAAGAGTACCCAGCCAGGCAGTGGGGTTTCAGATGGCATCATTTTGGAATAGCCTTTTACCAAATCTGGCTCTCGAGGGGATGGAGCATTCCCAGAGCAGGCTCACCCATTCACCCTGGGTCTCCACATGCTCATTCCCAGCACATGCCTGCTGGTACTTGGAGGAATCTCAGTGAGTGGGTGGATAGATGCATATATGGATGGATGCTTGGTGAGTAGGTGTCAGAGCTTGTCTGGATGTACCCTCAAGGCCTCATGTAGTCATAGGTGAAGCTTTTCAGAGGTGGCTGGATCTAGAGCGTGTGATGCTGGGACTGTGGATGTGATACTGACACTGAGTCATGCTGTGATGTTAGGACTAAGGCTGCCCCATCCTGGATGTGAATGGTCCCACCCTACAGTGATAGTCTGGATGGAAGGCACAGAAAGAGTGTGGTTGCTTGTCACTTGGTGCTTTGCTTCCTCCCTACTTTGCTGCCATCTGCCTACCATGAACTCTTTCTCCGCTGTGATGCCCCTCTGCCATGCCATCGTGCCCTGGAGCCAGCTGCCTATGGACTGAAACCTCTACACATTGTGAACTGAAACAGATCTTTCTTCCTCTAACTTTGAGTGTTGAGTATTTTGTTGCAGCAAGGAGGGAAGTAACTGAGTCAATGGGTGGATAGACGGACGGGGATGGATGGATGAATGGATAAACAGAAGGGTGGCTAGGTGGATTGGCTGGCTGGATTGACAAATGGGTGGGTAGAAAGATGGAAGAATGGACGGGTGGAGAGATGGAAGATGAACAGATGAATGAGCTGAGAGACCATAGTCAGGTCATTGGCCCTCTTCCTCCACAAACCTGCCTCTTTCTCCTGTCATCATATTTGCCTAGCAAAACTGGTACATTCCAGCTCTGTCTTCTCCATTCCATGGCCTACACTGAAGAAGAAAACCACAAAATCATCCTAGATTCATTGCCACTCACAGCTAGGATCCATGACCATCTTTGGTGCCACTGTTTCCACACTCTGCATGAGTGTTTCACTCTTCCTCAACTTATGACAAGTCCACTCTCACCCTCACTTTGGGCGATGGCTTCCTTTCCTGTCCTTTGCAGAAAAGAGCAGAGAATCTCCAAGCTTACTCGCCTACCTGCTATTGCTATGCCCTGCCTTCCCTCTGTTCCTGGGGAGAATCGCCTGTGTCCCCACGTGCCACTCATGCAATGCAGCCCTGGCATCAGCCCCCTGTACCCCAAGGTCACTGGTTGGCAGATGCCCATATTCACTGTCATGCTTTGAAAGAAAACCCTGCTGGGCTTCACAGCCCCTTCATTTCACGAGCCTGATTCCTTGCATTCCCAGGAGCAGAACTTCCTCACTGAGCCATCTCCAGCGCAGCCTCAATTCTTTTGCCCCATTCTCCCACTCCCATTCCTAACCAGCTTGCCAACTCCTGCTTCCATCCCTGGTCATCTCCAGCTGATTCTGTCCTAGACCGCAATGGCTCCGGCCTCCTCTGCTGGTCCGCTGTACACTCCTACTTCCTGGCTCCACTCCCCGCTGTTTCCTGTTGCTCCTGGGACCTGAGGTGCTGCCAGCTCTGGTGCTGCCAAGTTCAGGTTCCTTGCTGCGCCCCCAGCAGCCCTCTACCTGGCCCCTGAGAAGCCACTGGTGGAGCAGGCTGCCTGCTGCCCACTGAATCCTGAGGGCAGGATCCTCCTACCCAAGGACAGGATGGCATGGGGCCGGGAGGGGCCTGCAGCTGCCTGACTGACCTGGCTGCACGGCCTAGGCTCCAGCGTTTGGGTGGATGCACCCTTGTCCCTGCACCCCAAGCGTTACTCCCACACTACACCGAGTGAGTCTTCCTTGTTCTTAACCGCTTCCATCCTCAGTGAGGTCTGTCAAAAGGGGACAGTGACCTGTCCGCCTGAAGGCAAGACAGCCCTCCTTCTCCAAAATGCAGAGCAGGACCCTGAGGGTCTCTGTCCACTCCACTGGCCCAGCAGCAAGCTGTCCAGCCTGAGTGTGTGCCGCTGGGCAGGGCAGGACACTGTGGACGCAGGGTGGTAGAGGGACGGGAAAGCTGGAAGCCTGGTAGGGCTGGGCCCTCCCTGCAGGGCTGGCCCCGTTCACTTCTTGGCTCTCTGGACTAGCAGGCCCTCCAGGGCAATTAAGCTGATTGCCTCCGACTCTTCACCCCTGGAGAGAGGGCATCGCATGCCCCAGGCCCACAGGGCAAGCTATAGGGAAGCTGGTGTTGGCCATCTCTTCCCACCTCTGGGCAAAGCCAGATTCCAGGCAGCAGTGAGAAAGGAGCCGGCAGGCAGGCTGTCAGTTGTGTTTGGAGCCCGTGCCACCAGCACAGTCACCTTCCTGCCTACGAGGAAGTCATCCTGCTGAGAGGAGTAGATGTCACCCTCCCAACCGCTGCTCCTCGTCCAGTCCCCCCGTGACCCAAAGATGTGGACAATGGGGTCAAGAAGCTACGCCGCCCAGAGTCCAAGAGGCACTGCACCACAGCCTTCCTCTCCAGCCCTCTCATTCACTGGGAATGTGGAAGGTCACAGAGGTGCGGAGCACAGACCGAGGGCCCTTGGGACTGGATTTCTGGGCTGTCAGCTACATCTGGCCTGTAATAGTGACCAGGAGAGGTTAGATGGATGTCCACTTCCCAAACCCTGAAATCAGGGCAGAGCCATCTTATCTGCAGGTGGCAATCATGGGCAGAATAGCAGGGCCCAGAATAGCGGGCACACCTGCCCTTGGGCAGCTCTCCCCATTCCCATCAGTGTGGGGAATCGGCTGCCCTGGGCTGGCCCTGGTTGCCTAAGACTCAGTCAGGTGACCTTATTGCTCTGGTCTCTGCAGGCTGACCTCTGCAAGCAGGTTGACCCTGCCCAGCCTTGCCAGAGAGCGTGTGCATGTTGGGCAGGGCCTCAATCTGTGGACACCTGGGACTCTGCACCCTCATTTCCAGCTGCAGCTTGAGCAAACTGAATGCTCCTTCAATTCCCATGACTTAGAAGAGGTGGTGTCCACAGGAGACCCAGCCCAACCTGAGGATACTCTCTCTGAGGGCACCTTGTCGTTGCCAACATGGAGATTCCTATGGTCACACTGCTCATGGAGGTAGAATCTGCCTCCCTGAATCCTCTGCCAGGTACCTGCTTTGTGCAGAGTCCAGGCCTTGTCTTCAGTGGACTGGCCCCGAGTCCACAGCAGCTTCAGGGCCCTGGCTGCTCCTGACACAAATCCAGGAAGTATCATGTTCTTCCCTAAGTTACAGAGAAGAATCGAAGGGCAGTGGGTTTGGTGAACCCAGACCCAGGCACCCGCATCATCAGCTTGCGCCACATCATGCCGCGCCCCTCACCTTGGCAAGACAGGGCAATGAGAGAAGAATCCATGCCCAGAGAGCTGAGGGGGAGGGGAGGATGCAGGATCTCAGGGAGGGCAGGAGCGGGGTTAGGGGGGAGAGAGAGACAGAGATAGAAACAGAGACAGAAACAGGCACAGAGAGATCGTGTTTTCCTGGAGGTGATCCCTCACTTTATTTTTTTATTTTTTTTTTTTTTAGGTTTTTGGAGACAGGGTCTCGCTTTTGTGGTTCAGGCTGGCCCTGAGCTCAGCCTCCAACTCACATCACAATCCTCCTGCCTCTGCCTCCCGAGTGCTCTTTTTTTTTTTTGAGACAGGATCTCGCTTTGTAGTTCAGGCTGGTCCCGAGCTCAGCCTCCAACTCACATCACAGCAATCCTCCTGCCTCTGCCTCCCGAGTGCTGGGATTACAGGCGTGAGCCACCACGCCTGGCACTGTGGTATGTGGTACTGATTGCTGCTGGGGTGAGTCTCCACGCCCAGTATTGCATGTGGTTACCAGGGGATCGAACCTGGGACCTTGCGCTTGTAAGACAGGCGCTAGAACCACTGAGCTAAATCCCTGGTCCAACCCCTCACTTTTTTCAAAATGCACATCATGAGAGTGGAGTTTTGAGAAAAAGGGCAACATTCTGAGAGGAATGAAGATTAAGCTGAAGACACGCTGATATTCAGGGAAAAGGCCTTAAAGGCACCCGTTAAACCTCGCATCCAACCTGACTGTGTTCTGACCCCATGGCTGGGTTGGTCCAGTTTAGGGAGTTGCTGTGCTGGGACCAGGGGACTCCAGGCCAGATGAGCACGGGCTGTGGGAGTATCTGGGCGGAGACACACACACACACACACACACACACACACACACACACACGCACGCTCGCTGGAAACTGCCGCTGTTCTGGCCTGAGCTGGCTGAAAGGGCCTCCGGAGCTTTTCACCCACTCTGCCCAGCAGGAAGGGCCCCTGAGAGCTGTTCAGGTGGTCGTCCTGGGGAGGGGAGCTTTGTGCCTGTGTCTGGACTTCCCTAAGTTACAGAGAAGAATCGAAGGGCAGTGGGTTTGGTGAACCCAGACCCAGGCACCCGCATCATCAGCTTGCGCCACATCATGCCGCGCCCCTCACCTTGGCAAGACAGGGCAATGAGGGAAGAATCCATGCCCAGAGAGCTGAGCAGGAGAGTGAGCAACTGCGTGGGAACTTGCTCACCTACCATGCTCCACGTACCTACCCAGCAGGCCTGGACACCGACTGGACAAGCCATCAGACCAGGCCCACCACCCCAGCTCTGTCCCATCTGCAGAGCTAGGTCAGCAGGCAACTGTGGGTGACCCACTGACAGTGCAGAGAAGTGGGGTAGGGAGGGAAGGGAGGATCTGCCTGGGGGGCTCCAGTGCACATTCCTCAGCCGGGAGGAGGGATGGAAGCCGAGGTGGGTGGCCCTGATAAAGACAGGGCAGGAGCTACACCAGGCCAGGGAGAAGAAGGCTGGGGCCGGGGGAGGACAGCTGGCCGGCGCTGCTACTGCCCGGAGCTGGGAGGGCTCTACCTCGATGAGCTGCTTCTCCTGTCCCTGCCAATCCCTTCTGTCCCCTGACAGCCAGTTTAATATCTCTGATTAATTAGGGCTGTCAGACAGCCCGTCACACTGCATATGACTTCATTCAGGGACCATTAGGTCCCCGTGTTCCAGCCCCTCTCCTCCTGCCCTCCCATCTTCCCCCACCAGGGCTGCAGGGCCCAGGCTGCTTTGATGTCCCGCAGGGACTGGGTTAGATGAATGTCCCAGCCCTGGACCTGGGAGTGTCTAAGCGGGGCCCAGGCAGGAGGCAGAGTGACGCAGCAAGTTAGAAGTCGGATCCCAAGGCGCACATTCTACCACTTGTCATTGGCAAGGAGCAGCACGCGGCTGTGCAGGTCGAGGCTGGGCCATGCGCCACCTTGGGAAACAAAGGCCTGCATGGGGAGCCAGAGGCCCCAGGGATGCGCTAGCACGGGGGCTGGTCTGACATGGCTCTCTGCAGCATGCCCAGCAACCCAGGCTTGGCATAGGGCAGGGCTGCCACACTCCAGCTCAGGCCTCCCTGTCCCCACCTTGCCCTGTGTGGGCGGGACTGGCAAAGGCTTTGTGCCCTATCTGCCCATGAGGGTTGATGGTGCTGACTCAGCTCCTGTGACACCCGAGCAAGGCTCAGTGCCTGTGAGGCAGCACACTGAGAGCATGGAGGTTCCACATGCTCCTGGGCACAGAACCCAGGATGTGTTCTTTCAAGAGGAAACTAACTCCATCTCCATTGTCACCGTCCTCCAGCTGATGTGCCATCAGGCTCATAGCCATAAACCCTGGGCTGAGCATGATCCATGACCTGTCACCAACAGAGAAACCATGGCTTTGCCAGGTTCCATGGCTACTCCTGGGCTTACTGACTGTTGTGCCTATCCCAGCTGCACCTGAGGGTGCTAGAGAAAGACACTGGGCCTGGAACCTTCTGCATTTGCCAAGAAGCTGCATACATCAATGTCACACACACATGACTTCTCTCTTATGATAACTGGAGTTTGACATAAATGGCTTCCTTCATTGCTCCACCTGCATTGCTCCATGTATCTTATCTTATGCATTTAAGGCCACTGTTGGGAGAAAAGGTCCCTGTACTTAGCATCATAGGCTAAGGGGTCAGAGCACAAGGCAAGAGAAGAAGCTTGCGTGGACTGCCGTCCAGAGTGTGGTCAGACCTTGAGAGTGGCAGCACAAGAAAGAAAAAGACACTGGGGATATGAGGAAGGTCACAGCAGGCAGCGCTGGCCCTGAGAGGTAAGGACCACTCCCAAGAGAACTCTAGGTGTGCAGACACTCCCGGGGGTGGATACGGAGTGCTGGCCCCGCAGGATCTCGGGGTCCTCTGCCCACTTACCATCACGAGACAGGCCTTCTCCCACTCCACAGATGAGCAAAGAAAGGAAGGCTCTCACTGCAGCACCTGGCCTGAGCCACAACGGTCAGGGAGAAGCCAAGCCTGGGGCTCAGACCCCAGTGTGCCTCTTCCCTCTTCTCAGACCTGAGCCTTTCTGCCTGGGGGCGGGGCCTGGACTCCACCAGCAAAGAAGTCTTCTAGGAGGGCAGGGGGAGGAACCGAGGGGAGGACCCTGGGAGGGCCCAGCCCCAGCCAAACATCATTGTCGACTCCCAGCAGCACCCCATTGGGGACAACTCATCCTGTCCGATTTCTGTTCAACCAAGAATTGTGTGCTGAGCACCTACTATCTTGCGGCATCATGCTACAGAGAAAACACCATGCCAGGGCTGTGTCCCAGGCCTGCTCCTTCCTCTAACCCTCTACCATGGGGAGGTGACCAACTCCCTCCTCTGGGAAGCCTTCCAAACTATCCTTCCCCAGGTGTGACCCCGCTCTGCCTCTCCTCCCTCCTTCCTCAAGATGTGGCTGGGAATGTCTACACAGGTGCATATGGCAGCATCCTGTGTACATGAGGCCTTTTGCTGCACACTCGAGAGTGGACCTGTGGATGCCAGGACTATCACAGGGATGGCAAGAATGCCATTAATGCCAAAGCTCCCTCCCAGGGTGGCCTCCTGAGGACAAAGTAAAGGGTCAGCCATTGAGAGGGTCCACTCACGGTGAGCCCCTCAGACCCTGGTCTTGTCTTCCCAGCACACCCCTGGGCCCCTCTCCCCAGGACCTCCTGGCAGCTTCCTCAGCAATCCCAGAATAAGCCCTCTGCCACCACCACATCCTCATCGCTGCTTCCTGCAATTCATTAAGAATATTAGCATTATTAATGGCCCGTGGTCTTCATTTAGCAAATAGAACAGGATATTAAGTGCTACGCCCAGCACATGAGGTGGGTCCGTGGGGTTGGGTGGTGGGTGGGTGGACAGGAGTCCCCAGGAGAGGCTAGGTAGGCAGGGCCCACCTTGGGTACAGCCCTCGGTTTGCACCAGGCAGCCCCAAGTCCCAGCCATGTGTCCCTCCTCCCACAGTGCCCTCAGGCTCCTGGAGCCACTTACTAGTTGCAGTGAGCCCTGGGAAGACACACTCGAATGAGAATTTGCAAAACGTAATTAGGAAGGTAAATTTCCCAGCAACGAAGATTACATAATGCATCCCTCAGCCAAACACCCACCCATTGGAATCTGGTTTGAAAACTGGATTTGTCACTTAGGATAACTGTCCTGAGGGTCTGTCAGGCGCTGTGTCAGGGATGAAGCCCCAGTGTGCTCACACCTGGGCACCTGCGTCTGTCTGTGGTCAGCCCTGCCGCTGCGACGCGGGATGTCCCTATCACGGGTGAGCTCAGCTCTCCTCTGCACAGGGCAGCCTGAGGCCAGCAGTGTGGTGCCTCCCAGAAGCTCAGAAACGCAGACTCGTGGGCACCTGGCAGGCCCACTCTGAGACGGTACCTCAGGGACCTGCTGCTCTTGCCTGGAGATGGCAGAGCCCAGGAGGGACGGGTGCACTATCCTGGGACCAGAGAGGAACTTCAGTGCAGGTGGAAGTGGAGAGGAGGTAGCACGCACACGCAGGGAACAGGGTCATGTGCAGGTACTGGTATGTCTACCAGCTGTGCCAGGCTATAGGGTGGTCTCAAAGCCTTGAGGAAGAACGTGGGTCCTCTGAGTCCACAGGATAGTCACCTGGGCACTCTCAGTGCTGGGCAGGCCATGAGTGTCCCTGACAGGAGGGAGTCTGAGAATTCAAACGAGGTGCCCATCAGATCCCCGGAGACCGTGAGGTCCCAGTCCTCAGCATGTCAGATGAGGAAGGTCACAGGCTATGGCACCACCTGGTCTAGAACCGAGGCCCCTAGCATGGGCAGGAGGTGCTCGTCCCTTACGTGAGTACCTCGGACACCTGCTCTGCCACTGCCCAGCCCCAGCCCAGGCCAGCCAGAGGGACGGAGGCAGCAACGAGAGGCTCACAGCCGAGTCCAGCCTGGGGCCGGGCACGAGGAGCACAGTGGGGCTTCCAGGGAGCGACTCAAGCCATCCAAGTGCTGTCTCTTCCCTGGGAAAGATGTTCTTCTCCGACACGGATGTCCTGCCTTGAGCTGCCCATCGTTTTGGGGCTTATCTCTGGTGTTGCCTCCCAGGAACTATCTGAGGAGCTGAGCCTTTCCCAGGCATCTGCGAAAAGGCTGGATACCTGACCTGGCCTCTAGGTGCTCCGCAGTGCAGTGAGAACTAGGGGGTCCTCAGGGTCACACCCACATCCTGTCCCCACCCAGGTCTCTGTGGGGTCATTAGTGTTACCTTGTCCCCAAGGATTGGGAAATTATCCTAAGTCCCTAAAACCCTTGAGTGGCCTGGTGTCTCAGAGCTCCACTGTCCTTTGAGGACGCACAAGTGCAGATGCCTGGGCTGAGGCACAGGAGGCAGCAGAGTTGCCCTTTGCCTCCAGATAAGACTGTGCCAGAGCCCTGCCAACTTCCACCACACGCCTTACCCACTCACAGTGCACAGGGGTTGCTGCTCTTGGTATCAAATCCAAGTCCCTCTGGCTCAGATCTCAGCCAGGCTCCTTCTGCATCGCTTTGTTCCTGGCTGTGGTGGTGGTCCGGGCCTTCCTCCCACAAGCCCGCCAGCACCCAGGGACTTCAGATGCTGTAGATTCTGCTGCCCCAGGGCTGCGACCATGCCTCCACCCCACTGAGCTCTGCTCAGCCTGGACTCTGTCTTTGCAGCATGTGCATGCCCCAAACTACTACCCTCCCTCAGCTGCTCCTTCCACGTGGGCCTCTCCGAGGTCGACCTCGGTCTGACAGGGGTGCCACTGGGGCGGGAGGTGGCTTCAGCCCGTGCTGGGAAGTGCCGACCACTCCATCAGCTGCAGGCAGTGTCTGGAGCATGGAGAAGCTGGAGAACAGGGCCCGGCCAGACCGTGGGGTCAGGTCGGACCCCCTGCACTGAGGACAGCAGGCTGACTCAATGTCCCGGGATGCAGGCTGAACAGCTATGCTATGTTCAAGGGGGCACCTGGTGTAGTGCAGCCCATGGGGTGGGCAAGGGGATGGCATGGAACCTACCACACTCACCCAAACTGTACTCTAGGTGGGGGGCCCTGCAGATGCAGTGGGGTTTCCTATCTTAGTCTGTGTCCAGGCAAGTGAGCATGGCAGAGGCCCTCAGGAGCTGGGCCCCGCCAGGCGGCTCTCCCCTGGGCCCGTTCTGTCCCATGAGTCAGAAGCAAGCTTTGCTGAGCCGGGACAGACACATCCCGGCACACACCTGTCATGGTACAGAGTCCAGTGCTCTCCCAGTCTTAAACCTATGTGGATGATTCTGTACCCAGTGCTACTGTTTGGGTCTTAAATGTCGCCCAAAGGCCCATCTTGCCATGTTATGCTGCTTCTGGGAGGCAAGGAACCTTTAGGACATGGGGGCTAGTGGGAAGAAGTGAAGCCACTGGGGTGTTCCTCAGAGAGGCTGTCAGGACTCTGGCCTTGCTGCCTCCCAGGTGCCATGTGGTGAGCAGGTTCACGCTACTGTTATGCATCTACCATGTGATCTACGCTGCCAGAGGCCAAAGCAACAGCCAAATGGCCACAGACTGAAACCTCGAACACACGAGCTTAAGAAACCCTCAATTTCTTGTAAGTTGTTGGATTTCAGATATTCTGTCGTAGAAATGGGAAGCTGACTGCCACACGCACAGAGACACAAGGTCCTTCCTGATAGTGCATGGACTCAGGCACACTCCCCCGAGCCCTACAGCCTTGGCCCCTCCAGATCTAGCTGGGTCCAGGCCCTCACTCCTGTGGTGGCTGGTGCTCAGTGTACCAGATGTACCCTCTGCTCTGCTTTGCACTCCGACAAGGGGCCACGAGACATATTCTAAACCGATGTGCACACACACGTTCCCCAGGCACACTCTTACACCCATTTCCCTACACACATGCACACCCATTCTCCGTGCACAGTCCCAAGCACACACCAGATGCCAGTAGCATCCCCTCGTGGTGACAACTCCACATGTCTCCAGGTATTACCAGACAGGGAGTGGGAGGCGTCCCCCTGCCATCCTTTGCAGGCACGCCTCTTTGCCATGCACCAGGCGGGTGCCCATATGCCACTTCCTGCCCTGGCCTGCCAGCCTGGCCTGGCAGCCCTCCCCTCCAGCCTGCCCGCTATGCCAGGCCGCAGAGCCTCCATCCCTCGCAGCCATGCGGCTGGCGCCTGGCTGGCCGGGCCTACCCAGAAGGCAAGGGGGAGGTGACGGCTCTTTTCCCGGTAGGCGCCTGGCTCATGGAAGAGGCGAGTGTGCATCTAATCTTCCGCTGATTAAATGTCCCTCATTAATGAGTTTCTTTAATTAATGAAGTTTTTGGGTCTGCTCCACTTGCTTTATTCCAGCCACACTCTGCCTCCTCAGCACAAAGCGGGGCCATTTCCTCCGGGTAATTGAGGGAGCCGCGGCCGTTCCTGCCGACGCTGCACTTTGCTGATTGCGCCTGTCAACTCCAGGCTGACAACTCCATTTTTAAACATTTCCTTCTCCAGCAGCCATGCGCACATGTGTGCTCACACACACTGGCGGGTGCACCCCATGCACCCCGCCTCAGTTACACGCCAAGGCGGAGCGTGCTCACGTGGGCAGGTTCAGCTGCCACACATGGAGGCACGTGAGCACATGCGCAGGCAAGCCCAATCCCTCTGCACTTCCCACAAGTGCACATGACACACACTGAGAGCAGCCATGTGTGACACATCACCCTCACTACCCATGTTCCTCCCAGGCGCATATACTGCTCAGCATGCTCACAGGTCCACCTGTCACTCACATGTGCATCCACATGCATATATGCCCTCACCGTAATGCTACCACTGTTTACTCCTGAGCACATGTGTGCAGTGCCACACACATGAGCACACTCATACATATGTATCACTCACGCACACAGAGTACACTCTCACTGCTAAACTCATGCATATATACGCCATGTCACCCCATGTCCAGGTAATACATGCATACACACACGTGTACAGTGCACTCACCCATGCACACAGACATGATCATATCACACAGCACCCCTATTCAAGTGATGCGCGCACTCACCCCACAACATGCACATGGCATGTGTGCGCATAGTCTGGCCCAGGCTCATACCCAGGTCCATATTCACATGTACCCCCCGCAGTTCACACCTCACAAAAATAACACCCCCACTTGAATGCACCAGCCAGTCCTGACAGCGGACGCAGAAGCTGACATGAGACCAGGGGAAGCTGGCTCGCAGTGGATGCCCAGCACAGCCAGTGACCATGTCCCCAGGCCCACTTGTGGTCTAAACAGCCACGCTCGGCTGCTCCTCAGCCAAGCTTCCCACCCCACTGTGCCCGGGCGCCAGCTCTGGCTCCAGGGCCTGGAAGACGATGCACTCCTTTTTCTTGGTCACAGAGAGCTCTGAATTAAAAGCATTTATCTTCTCCTGCTGACGAGCACACTGGGCTCCTTCCCTGTGGGCTGGCTGGAGGCCAGCCAGTCAGGGGCCACTGCTCCAGACCAGGGGAGAGGGCATGCTGCCTGCCCCACTCTCCTGCAAGTGCCACATGCTGACCCTGGGGTGGGAACTGAGGGGACAATGCTTTAGGACAGGAACTGTCCTCTAACAGCCACGGGAAAGCAGAGAACTCTCCATGGAGGAAACAGGACTTGATACAAGGGAGAGGGGGAGTGGTGGCAGCCGGGCAGGATGACATCCTGGGACAACACAGGGGCAGCTGGCCTGGCTGGTGAGGACGTCTTGCTGATGCTTCATCTCAATCCGATGGGCATCACTACTGGGGAAACTGAGGACCACTTGGTGTCAAGTGGTGGGGCAGGCTCTGAGCAGTGCTGCCCACTCCCAGCCCATACCTCTAGACCCATGCCCCTGCCAGGCTGCTCCTGGTGCTCCAAACTCCTTGCCACAGCTGGAGGGCAGATGCTGTCACCTCCATTTCATAGCAGAGAAACTGAGGCAGGAGACCTATGTGACTCCTGCTCATCTGGGGTCAGCTGTGCGATGTACATAGGACGGGTCAGAGCCTGGGCCATGGGCCATTTCTATTTCCTTTTCTCCACTTTGAGCCCAGGTTGACCCATAGGCTACTGGGAAATGAGCCCCAAACCCAGGATCCTGAGCTGTGCCAGCATGACCCCTTGCCCGTGCAGCTGCAGGGAGCCTCAGGGTGAAGGCGGCATCTGTCTGCCAGCCATCTGCCACACACCTGTTTCCAGATAGCCCATGTGGACCAGACAGTCAGTGAGTGCTGGCACTTCTGGGGTGTATTGCAATCTTCAGTTTTGCAGGTGGAGAAACTGGGGCTCAAAGAAAGACAAGGGTCAGGCGAAGGCCCCACAGCTCACGGGGCACGTACAGCCCAGACCTCTCTGCCTGGACCAGTGCTTCCCAAAGTGTGTGCCATGGAGCCCCACTGTAGGGAAGTGCCCAGGAAATGCCGCCACGATGTCCCTAGAGGCTGGAAGGGCTGCCACAGATGGCCGCACTCCCACATTGCTCTCACCCAGGACTGTTTTTTTCCTCTAAAGTTCCTCTATCCACGAAAGTCTCTGGGAGGTGGAGCCAGATGCCATGTGGCAATGGGTGGGGTCAGTCCCCTCAAAGGACTGCTGTCCCCTGCTCACAGAGGGGTCTCTTCCAGGCCATGAGGGGGCTTTCACTGAATGCCAAAAGGGTCCTGGCTCCCTTGGTGATGCCTCCTATTGAGCTGAAGGCCAGAGCACAGCCGGGGGCAGGCAGCAGGGGGCAGGCAGCTTCCAGGCTGGCCCTGGACATGAAGGCAGTGGCCACATCCTGAGGACCCAGTGGGGACAAAGCTCGTCTTTGGGTGTGTGTTACCACAGGGCCATAGCAGGCCAGCAGTCATGGGCACACATGTATGCAGGCAGGGGAGGGCATGGGCAGAGGGGTGTCCTGAGCACCCACAGAGAGGTGGGCATGGGAGGAACCTCCTGGGGCTCGTCAGGACCCCCTGCAGATTTCCGTAATGAGCAGTGTTGGATGGTGGAGAGTGGATCCACAACCATAATCAGCGTAAAAAGCAGCAGCAGCCGCCCGGGAAGCTGGAGCTGCAGGGTGAGCGCAGCACAGGGAACCGTGGGTACCCGGCCTGGGCGCCCGTGGACGGGGTTACCTGGAAAGCAGGGGCTGGGGAGGGCATGAGGCAGAAGCCCAGGGCCTGTCTGAGATCTGGGAGGGTCTCTGGGTCATGCAGAGAAGCACGGAGGCCCAAAGCACACAGCAGATCAAGCAGGGCTTGCTCAGGTGGTTGGGTGGGGTAGGTACTCTGAAGTCCACATAGTAACAGACAGCCACAGCCTCTGGGCAGGGTAGGCTGGGTTGGGGCCTGAGTGGTCAGGGCCAGGGCACATGCCAGGAGCACATGCCAGGGAAGTCTTACCTCTCCAAGGTCATTTGCTCACCTGTAAAGCTGGCATCTTAACAGGCTCTATCTGGGCCATGTGAGCTCTATGGGTGTTGATACAGGTGACAACCAGCACCGTGGTCACATTAGAAATGGGCTTATCTGTAACAGATAAGGTGCTGTCCGGACACCCAGGGGCATTGGAGAACCTACCAACATCCAGAACCTCACAGGGGAGGGAGAGAGGACAGCAGAGACCCCAAAAATGAGGGAACCCACGCTTGAGTTTGTGAGAAAGTTGGGAGGGTTTGCATTTTACAACGCTTTTGAAATACTGTCTGGGTCAAGGGAAATTAAATACTGCAGCCTTTAACTGGAGTCGCACTGAAAACACACCCTCGCAGTAAATAAAAGTATGATTTACCACCGCGACACTTTCATTTGGCAACCCCCTTGCACAGCTCATTTGTAATTATTCCCAAATGCTGTGAAGCTGGACTGCTGGCCCCTCCCCACAGCATGGCCTCGAGTGGCACTCTATCACCCTGCCAGGCGGGGAGATGCCAGGGGACTCAGGGGTTGGGCGAGAGCAGCCTGTCCGGCGAGGCAGGCTGGGTCCAAGTGTGCCTCATTATGATTAAGATTAAACTGAAAAATCAATTTTTAATTGAATGTGTTCTTTGAACAGGCCCTGTTGCCCACGGCTGAACACTAATGGAATTTACATCCTAAACTCCTCACGCGACCCCTGCCCAGCTTGCTGACCTCTGAGCAGGGCTGACCAGGCCAGCAGATCGCCCCTCCTGGGCTGCCCGGAACTCAGCTGGGCAAGAGAGCCAAAGACCAGGGAGGTGCCCAGGGAGAGAGGGCTGGCCAGAGAGGTTCTCGGTTCCACAGGTCAGCCCCCTGCACTGCTATATGTGGCACCAGGGAGGGAGCACATGGCAGCATGGGCTCCTGGCAGAAAGGCCGGCACGCTGATCTGCCTCCTATGGGGAGCCCTGCTCAGTGAAGCCCTGCACCGCGAGGCCATGGGCCAGGCCTGCCTTCTGGACCGCCTCACCTCTGGGGTTGCTCATGCCGGACCCTGGGCAGCTTCACCTGCTCTGCCCCTCAGCCTCCTTCCTGCGCAGGTCACAGGGCAGCTTCAGCCCCTGAGTGTCCCTGGGTCTGGCCTGGCATGTGTGGTGCCAAGCTCCTGAGGGAGGCCTTCAAGTCAGGCCTTGGTTTGTTACTTTCCACTTCCTTAATGTCCCCCCCACTCTGGCCCCCAGGATGGAGCTTCTGCAGGGCACTGCCACCTCCAGTTGTGCAGAATCACTGCCCTGTGCAGGACGGGCCTTGGCACTGGAACCAGGGCCCCTTCCCAGGAGGGACGACTCTACTCGGGCACAGGTGGCACCAGGCCCAGGAGAGATGCTACTTCACATCAAGGCTCGCCAGGGCTGGGCAGAGGGTGTTCTCCTCCCACCTGAGTCCCACATGGGACACAATGCTGAGCTGAGGTCTAGTGGTAAGGTGGGTAGTGCTCTCCTCAGGAAGCCCTGACTCCTGAGGAACCCCATTTCTCGTCTGAGAACCCCAGTACAGAGTGCCTCATTCATGCCAGGATGTCCCAGCACAGGGCCCCTCATGGCACCCACCCCTGCTAATTGTCAAACCCCTGGACAGACCCCTTTCTTCTGGTGGAAGACGGCCTGTGAGGGTGAGGGGCTGGCTGCTCAGCCCAACCTGGAGGGTCAGCAGGTGCCCTGAGGGTCTCTGCCTGGGGAGAGTAGCGTGCATGCTGAGCCTGGCCTTGGCTAGCCCAGGTCCTCCAAATTGCCCGTGAAGGGTCAGCGTGTCCTGCTTTCAGGACAGGGCCACTGAGGCCTGCAGAGTGGCCCCATCAGTGCCACCCTGTTGCTACTTCCTCTGAAATACAGCAGACATAGGCAGGCAGAGGAGGTGAGGGTGAGAGGGCTGCCTGCCAGGAGGCCCTGCAACCCTCGGGAGCATCCTCCACCTGCAGTCAGGAGGCACTGTGCAGGAGTCGGGGGTGGGCTTGGGGGTGGGTGTGTCTCGGGAGATGGATTGTCCATCCTGTTCTCAGCTGTCCACAGGCTCCAAGGTAAAAGCGGACCAGCCCACCTGTGCTCCTCATGTGTAGTTGGCTCCCACCTGAGGCCAGACTAAGGTTGGGAGCACTCAGCAGGGAAATGTCATGGAACCCCAGCCAATGCTGAGGATGCAACCCAGGAAGCCCAAGGCCTGACACTCGGGAGATCCCATCCCAGAGTCACTGAGCTCAGGGGAGCTGGGGCCCTAGCTTATGCCCCTCATGCCATGTATACACCTGCTGAGGGCCTCACGGGGACTCTGGTTCTGCTACATGGAGAGGGTTGAGCACCTGCATTTCCAACAGGCTCCTGGGGTCTCAGTGTCCTCACCCACAATTTCAAACAATGAAATCAAGTGGGGAGATTCCAAAGCCTGGTCTCAGGTAGTAGGTCTGGGCAAGGCCCAGGCACAGGAGCTTTCAAAAGCTCCCCAGGGGGACAGCCCTGCCTTACCTGCGCTGGCCAGCCTCTGGCTTAGTATTGCCCTGCACGCCATAGTGCCAGGGATAGCCCGTGGCTGCCTGCATCCTCCCATTCCTCTTGGACAGTCCTGGTGTCTAGAAGCCTGCTTAGGCCCTGCCTCGAGGGCCGCTCACTCTGCTCTCCTAGGTTCAGGGCCCAGTGGGTGAGCGGGCCTTCCCCACCTGGATGCCAGTGGCACCTCCAGCTTGTGGCAAGCTATGCTGTCCCCAGGCACTGCCAAGTCTCCCCTGCCAAAACCTGTTTTCCTCAAGGCCTGGCTCATTGCTGTGTGGACCCGTGCTCGTGTGGCCGAGCAGGTAATGCTTTGTGCCCGAGGCTCACTGCCGAGGGCTGCGTGAAGGTGCATGTCCTTTATGGCCCTGTAGGGAAGGCCCAGTAAGCGGCTCGGTCCTCAGGGGGTGCTGCTAGATGGGAGCACGGGTCCCAGGCTGGCTTGGCCTCCTCTTCCCCGTACCTGAACCTGGCATGCCAGCCTGCTGCCAGCTGAAGTGTTGGTTCCCAGCGGCCCACAGGGAAGCCAACAAACCTTGTGCCTGACTGGCAGGTGCAGGTGAGGGACCGGTTTTGTGGGAGACATTGAGCTCAGAGCTGGGGTACCTCAGCGTGCAGACAGGATCTGTGAAGCCCAACCCCACCAGAAGAAGGCTGATAGATCCCTTGACCCCAGAGCAGACTTGGGTCTCAGGGAGTACATCCCACTGGCTGGGGCAGCCTGCCAAGAGCACCCCTAGAAGCTGCGCTGGCAGAATGGTGATTCTCACTTGAGGCTCAGCCCGCAGGGAAGGGGACGGGTGGCAGTGCCCTGAGCAGAGCAGACAGGATGTCTCTCTGGCTTGAGCAAAAGATAATCAATATAGCCTCCGCTGGCTCCTGGAAACACTAGGGCCGGACCCTGTGCTCTGATCTTGCAGAGAACTCGAAACAAAATACAAAGTGGTGAATAAGTGCAAGGCTTTGCCCTGGTCTCTTGCTGCCCAGTGCTACCCCCACCCACTCTGCTCTGCCGGGACACCAGTGTGGGCGCTGTCCAGCTCCAAGGCTACTCCTTGCCCTCTGTCCACACTGTCCTGGGGGACAGGATGGCCCAGGGCATCAGACGCTGCAGTCCCATCTGGGAAAGGGCAAGTGCTGGCTCCACCTGTGGCTTTGGTGAAAACAGGGTTTGTGGTCCAGGCATTATCACTCAGAGACACTCTGCAGTCCCTTGGGGGAACCCAGACACACACCAGCCCCAGGCAGCCCATTTCAGAAGCAGAAACTGAGGCACAGAGATGAGTCACTCAGAATATCAGAGCTGAGGTCTGAGCCCAAAACATGGAAGCAGCTGGAAAGGGAGCAAGGCCAGTCCAGGCCTCGGCCTCCCTGCCTCTGCAGCTCCTCAGTGCTGGGCACCTGGGAAGCCTGGGCAGGTCTGTGTCCTCAGAGACAGGCCCTGGCCCCAGCTGTGGAGAGGGTGCTTTGGGGAGTGTGGGGCTCCCCTTTCAGGTGAGAGGCCCGGCCAGCAGATCCATCATCAGCTGTGCACATGCCACGCTCCAGGCCTGCTACCCACACACGCGTCCACGCCCATGAGCCCCGAGCACAGTCGGGCTCCTGTGACACGGGTCTCCGGCAACACTCGAGCATCTCATCCTGCCTCTGACAAACGCCTTCGATCGCACCTCTCTCTCTCTTTCTCTCATGCTAATGACTGTCAACACGAAACAGAGGCTGCGAAGGGGAAGAAAATTACTCCCTGAAAAGGAATTGACTGATCCCCATCATTTCTCAAGGGATCACTGACCTGTGAATATTTCATTACCCAAAACGCTGCACCATCCATACAAAGCAGCCACCACCGAGGCTGAGGCTGGGGTGAAGGTGGGCTCAGAGGCCGCAGGTGTGGGGCAGGTGTGGTGCCTGCACCTGTCCTGGGGGCCCTGCAGGTGCTGCAGTGGGGAGTCAGCCCGGTCAGGGCTCCCCTCCAGCACTTCCAGGTTCTAGGCAGATCGGGTACCACGCTTGCCTTGAGGATCCAAAGGGACTCATGCTTGGCAGACAGGAACACAAGTCCGGGAAGCGCGCTAGTCTGGGGTGGTAGAGGCGAACTCGCCCTGCTGTCCCCAGCATGGAGCTGCTGCGCCAGTATCTCTCAGGTTTTCCCCACAGAGCTCTGGGGTTATTTCCCACCAGGGCTCCTTCCTGTGTATACCAGCTGCCCAGGAGGGACTTGTCGGGAATTCTCCTGGTGTTGGGTGGTCTGAACCTAAATGGTTCTACAAGCTCACGCTGCCCTGCTGTGGCCCAGGTGACGAGGGTAAGGGGCAGTGTGAATACCAAGAAAAGGGTTCAAGTCTGCCCTGCCAGCCTCCCTCCCACACCTCTCTGGGCCTTTCTTTCTCGCCCTACATCTGGCTGAGTATCAGGGCCATCGTGCTGGGGGCTGAGATGTGAAATGAGTTTGAGTGCAGTGCTAGCCAGGTGAGGAGGCTGTGAGCCGGAAGTGAGGTACACGCAGGGCACAGACCTCAGGGCTGAGGGTGCAGGGAGGGAGGCCTGGCCAGGGACCAGGGAAGCCCAAACTCCCTGGAGGACAGGCCAGGACCACCCCCTGGGCCTGTAATCAGCCCTGGGTTTGTGAGGCCTTGGAGGGGACAGTCTGGGGCTTTCTCCAGGAGCTCAACAGGGCAGGGGAAGAAAGAGATTCTAGAAACACCAGCAAGAAAACCTCCTGCTGTTTGGGGCTTGAACAGCCGTCCTGTGGCTACTGCCAATCCACACCAGGATGCCCTTAAACTTAACGCACCAAGAGATCTTTTAGGACTGGAGGCTCTAGCAGCCCCAGGGAGAGATGGCAGCTGCCCGCAAAGGAAAAGTTCAGCCCTGTTATTACTGCCATGGTTACCCTGGGGATGGTGTTTCCAAATTAGCCAAGGCCTGGGAAGGCAGCAGGGCGTCCATCTGGGAATTAGTGGAGTGTGGGAGGTGCGTCTCATGGCCCCCCGCCCCCAGCACAGTGTAGCGATAGGGAGCCAGGATGTGGGGCCAGTGGCGGAGGGCAGGAGGTGTGGCTCAGGCCGAGCCCTCCCTACCCCGGGGAGGAAGGGGGCTGGATGGGAGGACAGGGCCTTGGACTGCAGTAGGAGGGACTCAGGCTGGCTCAGGAACAGCTCTGGGCAACGAGGCATGTGAGACACTGGGAAGCGTGACTTGGGGGCGTCTGTGGAAAATTCCTCCCTCCCACCGGCTCCAAGGCCTCCTTTCTGCCTGTCTAGAGGACGCCACGCACCCACAGGCTGGATGTGGCTGTGCACCCACCCAGGCCTCTCTCACCTCGCCAGGACCTAACCCCTGGCCCAGTTCTAAGCCTGGGACATTGTGGTCAGACAAAGGGACCTGCAGCTTTGGAAAATGGGGCAGGATGGCAGCTGTCCACCCCAGGGCAGTAACCTCTGGCTGTTCAGAGGGACAGAGATGGGCAGCGGCCCCTCCTCGAGGGCTGGGATGGCATTACACCAGACAGTGCCTATGGCATGCGCTGGGGGGGCGTCAGGTTGAGGGTGTCGAGTGGGGCTCTGGGGAGTGGGATGCTGTGGACAGTGGGGAGCAGCAGCTGTACCTGCCTCCGGGCTTGAGGTCTGAGAGGCCCTGGCTGGCGTCCAGGGCACCCCATGGGGAGCTGCTGCCTACACGCACCTGGGCACCAGGGATGCAGGCTGCGGCAGGGCGTGGAGAGAGACGCCAGGGGAGGGCATGGCCAGAAAGAGGAGCCAGAGCCCTGAGTTGCCCGGACACGGTGCAGTCATGGGGCAGTGCCTGCTGGGCCTGGCGGGTGTAGGCAGTACAGCACAGCTCTGTCCAGTAAGCGCCCGGGTTACCCCCATTCGACTCTGTTGTCCCCCTTCCCATAGCCAGCTCCCAGCTCAAATGCCTCGGTAGCCGTCCATGTGTCTCCGTCCCCCGATCCCAATGTTCATCCTTAGGACCAGGCAGCTGGCCCCTCCCCTGCCCCTCCAGGTGACCAGGCCAGCTCCCCTGGGAGCTCCAGGGCCCTCAGGACTGTCACTGGAATAGGGAACAACTGAGCCTGGGCCAACTGAGAAACTCTTAGTCCCCGTTTGCCCAGCTACTGCCCTGCTGGCACCAGCTTCCTGCCCCTCGCCTTCCACAACAGTGGTGGGTGGGCAGAACCTTCCAGGAAGGCAGGGCCTAGGGGCGGCCCTCAGGCAGCAGTGCAGAGTCGCATCCACACAGTAGGCGACCTCAGCCCACTCACACCTCTGAATATCCCGGCAGCCCTGAGCTCCGGCTCACTGCTGGGCAGTCCTAGTGGCCATCCTACCATTCCATGGCTCCTGCCAGGGCAGGGCCACCTCTTGAGGCCACAGACTGCAGCGCACACTGGTGCCCTGCCCCCAGGACTCTGCCCAGGTGGCCCGCTGTGCCTTGTGTGGATGGTAGGCCTAATCCTCACACTGTCCCCTCTTTCTCCACAGCACATGAGCTCAGCTGCCACTCAGCCCCTGCCTTGGGACAGATGGGGGATGCTGGAGAATGCTGGGAGCACAGAAAGGGCCCTGAGCAGGGAAGGAAAAAACTGTGGACAGAGGCTGGGCCACGCAGGTGGGAGCCTGTCAGGACGGGGGCGAGGTCCTGGGAGGAGGAGGAGGGAGATGGAGCCTATAGGACCTGGGTGGGCTTCTGCAGCCCCTTGGGGAAACAGGGAAGCAGAGAGGACAGGGAATCATGGGGCCACGGGGCTCTGCCCTGAGCTCAAGGCTGCCCCTGAGCCTGCCCTGCTCAGAGCAGGAGGAATTGGGATGTGCAGAGGGGCAGGGGCAGCTTGGGTTCCGCAGGGGCCAGAGCAGCACCCGCTCTGCCAAGGTGCTGCTGGGAATCTGCTGACTGGAGTCAGCAAGCATGGCCACTCCTTCCAGATAAATCCCAGTGCAGCACCGGCCGCCGGCCAGTGAGAGCAGCCGGCCGAGGACGCACAGGAGACTGGCCCAGCACCCATGGAGAGCAGCCACTCGAGGGGGCAGCGGTGGGCTCTCCAGCCAGTGCAGGGTCACCCCAGGCTTGGGGAACTTCATTCCTCATTAAAAGAACTCTTCACCACTGTCCTTCTCCAGGAAGACTGATGGGGCAGCTAGAGCTGCCAGGCCCTGTGGCACAGCAGGGCTCACCCTAGGGTGTGCAGTGCTGCCAGGGCCACCCAGCTTTCCCCTTCCAGGCCTTGCTTGCACAGGAAGGAAACCAGAGCAGAGAAAGGCGCATGCAGCCCACAGCAGGACCCGGCTCTGACTCCCGTGACATTCCACCTCTGCCAGTATCAGGGACATTGCCGTTCTGCACCTGTGGCAGCAGCAGGGCCCCACCTGCCACACCCCTGCCCACCTGGTCACACACTGATGCCTCCCCTGTGCACTATGGTCACATCACCCCACAACCATAGCTGCCCCAACTTCCAGAAGCCAGGAACAAGAAGCCTACTCGAGTGCCCACCACAGCCAAGCAGATAGGGCGTTAAGCCTCATAGCTAGACTATGTCCCTGTGATTGAAAGCCTTTAAGAGCTCTCACTCTTTAAAGCAAATGTGCCCTCTGTCCCTGGTCAGAAACACCCTGCTTATCACACCCCTGCCTTATCACCCTCTCCAACACTGGCAGCCACCAGGCCATTTTATTTCCTGAACACTCCAAGCTCTGTCTGCCCCACGACCTTTGTGCAAGCTATACCCCATGCCTATACTGCTATTACCCTGTCTTTCCTTGCCCAGCACCTTGAAAGCTACCCCTCAGATACCTTCCCTACCACACTCCCTGCTCAGGTGTCAGCCACAGCCCCCACCTCAGGACCCTGAGGTGAAATAAGGCCAACTTGTGAACATTTTCTCAATTTAATTATCTGTGCCACGGGCCTTATCTCTCTTGCTTTCTGCTGCACAGGATGTCTGGCACAGACCAGGTGCTCAGTACTGGGTGGGTGGTGCGTGGGACAGTGGCAGGAGTGTCCAGGGCGTGTGGGGACAATGAGGAGGTGCCCAGTTGGTCCTGGCCCTCTCCCAGAGTGGGCTCACCTTGCCGAGGTGACTGGGGACCTGGGGAGGGTCAAACAGTGCTGCACCCAAGGCCTCAGCACTGGAAGCCCTGTCACCTGTCCACCCGCCTGTTTGTGTTCCACTGATGAGGGGGCGTTGTAGGCAGAGGACACTGCCAGGTGCCCGTGCACAGTAGTCACCCAGCCTGCCCTCCCTAATTCCCTGTGGCCCCCCAGGCTGCATCTCCCAGAAGTCAGCCTGTAGTGGCCTCCAAGTCAGACAAAAGACGCTGTTGCTCTGTAGGCTTCCGGGGCCAGTGAGGTGGAGGAAAGCAGGCAGCCGTGACCTGTGGCCACCCTGCCTGGGACTCCCTGGGTGGCAGCAGCCACCATGCCCCATCCCCTTGCCCTTCCCTAGGCTCTGTTGTCAAGTACCACTTTGAACCTGCAGAGTGGGCGTGGCTGCCAGACAGTGGCTTGGGTCCACACCCTACCTCAGTGGTCCCCCAGTTCCACTGGGACTTTGTCACACTCGCCTTCTCTCCCCCTGCTTAGGTAGCCCCGGGCCAGCAGAAGCCAGGCACTGCCCACTGTCAGGCAGGATGCCAGTGGGCAGGGAGGCCAGGGCGGCAGTCTCCACTCTATCAGACAGATACCTTGGAGTGCAGCCAGCATGAAATATTCATGCAGTAAATGGTGCAATTTTGTCTGCATTCAGCCAACTTCATGTATATTTCAGAGTATTATGAAATGATAATGTTGTGCAACAGGGGCAACCAGACCAGGAGGGCCAAGCAGGGGCAGGGGGTCTCGGGGTGAAGACGACATGGGCAGGGAGAAGGACTATCTCTGAGGAGCGCAGGGATGGGGACAGCCAGCTCTGAGCAGCGTGAGGGAGACGATGGTGCAGCTCCATGGGCCCCTGAGCCACTCACCCTGCAGCCCTGGGCAAGGGCACCCCAGATGCCCTGCATCATGCAGTGGAGGGCAACGGAGCTGCTCCCACTGAGTCTGCCCACCAGCCTCTGCTGTTCTGGCCACAGGGCTTGGGTTGCAGCCGAGGCCTTGGTGCCTATTCAGCAGGCACCTGAGCTGGTCTCTAGGCTGGTGCAGAGCAGCAGGGCCTGCAGGGACTTCTAGAGGAACCTGCCAAAGAGGCTGTGATGACAGACTTTCTCAAGACCTTCTGGTTTGTATTTTCAGGCAGATGCTCCGCCCTCCCTTGGCCTAGGAATCTGATTTGACCGCTGTTCTAAGGACCGAACCACTTGTGGCTTTGGTACGACCTCTTGGGAGGGAGGTGCCTGGCGTAGACCTGAGACTCAGGAGTCCTATCCTGGGGACTCAGGTGCAGAGTGCTTAGGGATACACAGGCCCCAGTGAGAGAGATGGACACCCAGACACCTGTCTGCAAGGCCAGGGCTCATGTTTGGGGGTTCTGCTCTGGTGGCCCTGTCTTCTGTGACTCTTACGAAACCCCGACTTAGCTTATCTGAAGCATCCTCCTTGGGTGCTCCTGTATTGGAGAAAGAGCCCAGTGGGGCCCCATTCCAAGGGCTGGTACCCCTGGCACAGAGCCCTCTCTGGGCCACTTGGGCTGGTGACCAGGTTTCCACGCTGCCCTCACCCTTCTCCACTTCGGGCTGGTCCAGGGTTCCATAGTCAGTTTTAGTGAGCACAGGGCAACGGCAGCCTTGAGTGTGAGCAGAGTTCTGCGTGAGCCTGGCCACACCAGTGCTGTAGAAGAGCCCATGCTCGAGACTGCCCCGCACTTTAAGGAACGCAATGCTGGCCATACGCTTACAGCGCACACACACCTGCTGGAATTCTGACGGCTTCTGTGGATGGGAAGTGGCCCTTTTGTGGCCGCTTTGGACAGAGCAGGGACTTTGTGGACTTTGCTGGCTGTGTCCGCCTGCACTGTGGTCACTGGGTGAGAATGAGCTTCATCCCTGGCAAACCACACAGCCACACTGTCTGCAGTCTCCCTGGCAAGGGTGGCAGCCTTCTGTTCCTTCTGCAAGTGTGGCCCAAGGAGGCAGGAGCCCCGGAGCCAGGGTTTCTCAGCCCCCAGAGAGACCCTGCCCTATAGGGGGATGCTCTCCTGGTCCCCCCCCATCATCCTCACCCTGCCTTTCATCACCCCCTCTGCACCTGCCCTATACTGACTAGCTAGGGTCACCAGCACCTAGATGCTACCCAGTCTGTTGCTGGTCCCCACAAAGTGAGTGCTGGCCACTGCCTGGCTGACTGCCTTTTTGCTGGTGCTCAGCCAGCTGCCATACATCCCCTCTGGCACCCAAGGCTCCCTTTCTCCAGGCTCTCGGTGGCCACCAGTGCCCATCTGCTATACTGACCCCTTCTGCAAACACCAACTGCGACATTCTCTACCCCATGAGGCCTATGGCAGCTGCATCAAGGCCCCTGTGCAGACAGAGGGTCCAGGCCCCACCAGGTCACTGAGTCCCACTCAGTGAGAACTGGCAGTGATTGCTCAGTACTGTTCCCATGGGTTCTATGGGCAAAGTCTAAGGGCCCAGTGCGTGAGGCTATGTGAGAGGGACTCAGTCTCCTTGAGTCCTTCCAGGCTGGTGGGGCCTGAGTTGCCCCTGGCCCCTGCTGTAGGGAGCAGCATGGTAGATCACCATGCGAGGGAAGGCACAGAGCAGGAACTGAGCCCTCCCGTACCCACAGCGCCCACCAAGGCCAGCACAGCCATGTCTGAGCCCTGCCAGTCCTGGAGATGAGGGTGGCTGTGCTCTGTCCAGCTGGGCATACAGCAGGGAGATGACCAGGAGGGCACACTCCAGCCAGCCCCAGGCAGCTTAACAGATGCTGCTCTCTATGACAATCTCACCCTTGGCGAGGCCAACCAGGGAGGTCCCGGCCCAGGGGTGGCCGGACAGTGGGGACAGCTGCCCCGTACAAGTGCCATGCCCTCTGAGTCCCTCTGCTGACTCCCTAGCACTGGAGGGCAGGATTGTGTTTCAAGACTGGGCCTTGGCAGAGGCCATCAGGTCACCAAGTGACCCTAACCTAGTTCAACTGGATGGTAAAAACAAGACACAGACACAGGATGACATGGGAGATGCCATCTGGCTGCCCAGGAGAGGGACCTCGGAGTGCCCACATCCTGACCTGGCCCTTCTGGCTTTGCAACCACAAGAAGACAAACTCCTATAGTTTAACTGCTGGTCACTAGCAGACCTGGTTGGCTGATCCCTGCACCCCAGGCTCCCTCACTGGAAAGTGTAATGACAACGTGCCCACCTCCCAGCTGCGGCAATAAGAGTGAGTTAGAAGATGCAAGGCCCTGAGTGGGCGGCTCTGGGCTGTGTGAACACACTGTCCTCACCATCACACTCTCTCACGCCACCAAGGCCAGCACAGCCATGTCTGAGGCCCCCATTACAGGCCAAGGAGAAGGTACGATGCCAGCAAGAATACCAAACCAAGGGCCGGGGATTTAGCTCAGTGGTTCCGGCGCCTGTCTTGCAAGCGCAAGGACCCGGGTTCGATCCCCGGTAACCACATAACAATACTGGGGTGGAGACTCACCCCAGCGGCAACTAGTACCACATACCACAGTGCCGGGCGTGGTGGCTCACGCCTGTAATCCCAGCACTCGGGAGGCAGAGGCAGGAGGATTGCTGTGATGTGAGCTGGAGGCTGAGCTCAGGGCCAGCCTGAACCACAAAGCGAGACCCTGTCTCAAAAAAAAAAAAAAAAGAATACCAAACCAAGGCACGGTGAAGGGGGCGCTGGGCTCAGGGCTGTGGTTTCCTGGCAGGAAAAGTTGAACAGATGGATAAAAGGCCCTGGGGCTGAGCCAGGGCTGGGCTTCTTTTGCAGAAGCCCCCACACCGGCAGGGTTACCGTTTATGCCACTACTGAGGGATCTGGACACAGGCCTGGCCAGTGAGTGTCACTCACTGCTGATGGCCCTGGGCCCTTCCCCGGGCTCTGGGGCTGGACACCATGCCTTCCGAGTGGACACTGTGCAGACAGGTCTGATGGCGGCAGTTGGTCTCTCCATCTGTCCACCGACAGTTGTCAGGCGTGTGTGACCTCATGAACCCACAGGGAGAACTCTCAGGGGACACTCGGGGAGAATGGGGGTGGGTACAGGAATGAGAGGTGGCCCAGCTAAGGCCAACCTGGAGAGAGGGGTGGGGAAGTCCTGTCTAGCACTAGCCCCTGACAGCACACTGCAGAGGCCAGCGTCCCAGGTATTAGCTCAGCACCAATGTTCCATAGAGCACGGGATGCTCGGCCTCCACCTTCTCAAATGTTGACTCACAGCCATTCTTCCTCTCAGGTTCAGTGGCTGCTGGGACATCAGAGCTGCCACAGGCGTTCAGGGCAACCAGGGAAGCAGGGTACATCCTCTGGTGGGACAGGTGGGGCCTCTCCCTGTCACCTGCAGGCTGCTGATGCGCCTGGCCTCACAGTGGTACCAGATCCGAGGATTCGAGATGCTAATGCTGCCCCAAATTCTTCCAGAGGCAGAGGAAGGACAGCACAGGGGCCACCGCAGGCTCTGCAGACCTGCTGTATGCTAAGAGCAACCACAAGTGCTGAAGTCTGAGGCCACACACAGCACACAGTACAGAGAGAAGGCACAGACACAGGGAACACGGGAGCAGAGCCATGGAGGCAGAGGCAGGCTGCGTGAGTCCACCCCAGGCAGCTGCTCCCTGTTCTGGGGTACAGGGAGAGAATGAGGGACAGATCTGACCTCCCAGGGGCACCGCCCAGCCTGTGCCTACTTCTCTGGTTCTGCAAGGACCAGTTCAAGGACTTCCCCCACACCTTCCCCAAGGGGCAGCTTCACGCTCATCAACAGACCAGTGGAAATGGAGCTCCTGCCTCTGCACAGCTGGAATCGATCTGGGGTCACAGGGATGGTGCTGCCACACTCCACAGTGGGGGACATGCAGAGTACCTGTACACATGCATTCACACACAATGGCCACTTACACTCACTGCACATGCACTCACAGTCCCTATGCAGGCTCACTTTCCACACTCCCACATGCTCCCACCACAGCTGAGGAGAGACAGGCGGGCCAAAGATGTGCAGAAGTTTTGGTGGGATCGAGTAGGCTTCCACACACACGCATACCCTCTGTCCACTCTGTGGGTCCGAAAGCTCAGAGGAAGCAGGTGCTGTCCCGGGCTGGGGGTGCCTGTGTGACTACAGTGCTGCAGTGTCTGCACCTGGCCTGGGGACTGGAGACCCGCAGAGAACACACACCGCTGGGGATGGGAGACGGACACGGCTTCTGGGAGGGAAGAAGGAAATGTCCCAAGTGACTGCCTCCTGAACCCAGGGTGAGGGGCCATTTACAGCCAGGGCTGACTTGGGCTCTGGGACCCCTGACACCGTAGGGGTTGGACACTGGGCTACATAGGCAGGAGCCCAGAGGCCAGGACACTGGAATGTGCAGGGACACCTAGAACTCAGCAGAGGCCACGGCTGGCTCCAGGCAGAGCAGGACACAGCCTGGGGGGCCTGGATGTGCTCTATTGTCAGGACCTCCAATGTCCTAGCTCGGTAGTCCTCAGGAAGAAGGCGCAGGGCAATTCTGCAGCTGCCCCTCCTGCCTGTGTCCTTCAGCCCCACTTCCCCTGAAGCCAGGTATATGCTCATGGGGTATCTGGTGCCTCTACATCCCCTGGCTGCCTGCTGCATGGACCAATAAATCCCTGAGAAGGTGAAAGGTGAGCAGGGGGTGGGATGCATCATTCACTCCCTACCCCCTTCATGACTGTCTATTGGGCCAGGCAGGGCGAGAGGTGCTGACAATGCCTGGTTGCTAAAATGCCGCTCTGGAATTATGTCTTAGTTACAGGCAAGGCCCTTCTTTGGTGATAGGGAGCTGGGCAAGGAGAATATGGTTGGGCTGTGGCAGGACCACTCAGCAGAGGCACTCAGGGTCAGCTGGCATGACCCAGGGGCTGGCAGAGGCAGGTGCCCAGGTGCCCAGGCCCACAGGACAGGAGAGGCTGGCTTAAAGGAGCCACTGAGCAGTTCCAAGAAGATCGTCTGTGGCTGTCAGCAAATCCCCCCGAAGGCACCCTGCGGCCATGCATGCACATCCTGGCCTGGCACATTAAGGGCCACCCACAACCTGAGTGATCTCAAAGTTCAGACTCACAAACCCTCCTGTAAGCCAGTGCCTTGGGGTGTGGGGGGGCCCGAAGCTGGCCTGCAGCTTGACCACTGAAGTCCTCCTTGCCTTCCTTCCCCACGTCACACCCACACTAAGGGGTGTCAGGGCTGTCTGTGACATCAGAACCAGAACCCCTGGAGGGGCCTGTGAGGGTGCAGTAAGACCTCTGGGGACAGAGATTGGGGGAAATCCTTGGGACTAGATAGGAGAAAACAGTGCTCCTCCCCTGTGGCTCCTGCTGAGAACTGGGAGCCAGGAAAAGGGACAGATCTACTGCTGCTGCTTCCCTGCCCTGGTAACTCCTGGTCCCACTGAACTAGCTGCCAGCCCCAGCTGAGCCTCGCAGAGCCAGACATAATGGGGCATTAGAACAGAATTGAATTTCCCCTTAATTACAATGGCCCACAGATACTGTTTAATTTGTAATCGGGAGTTAATGTGGTTTTCTCCTCTTGCAATCACAAGGCTGCCTGTACATGCATGTTCATATCCACACAGACGGGGCGTGGCCACTCCTGCATAGGCATGGCCCTCCGTGAGGCCAGCCCCGCCAGGGAGCGCCTGCCCCCCCCCCCCGCTCCCACTTCCTGCCAGCCCACCACACAGAGGATGTCGGTGTGGCCGTTGCATGTCACACAGAACACACGTGTAGGAACCATCCTAATAGGCAGGCAGGAGCATAATTTTTCCTCTAATTACATATTCAGCACTTTTGAGAAAATGAGATTTTAGTAATTCAATTGGACTGAGAAGCGGGGCTATAATAAAATGAAATTTGTAACAATCGCGCAGTTAAATTAGTTAAATGGAGAGGAAGGAGATGTGGAAAATTGACCCCTCGATCTCCTAAGGACTAATCAGACATTTGAACCAAGTTGTGTTAACAAAGCCCTCTGGTGTTAGGGGTAGTGAGGGCTGAGGCAGAGCTGGACTTGGGGGCAGGGCCAGGGTTGAAGGTGGAGGAGGGCTCGCAGGGTGGGACTGCCCAGTTCGGAGGTGTAGGGGGCTGGTGTGGTACCAGTGCGGTACTGATGGGCTGTTCTGTGTGTTTTCAGAGCAACTCCCATTGCCACCTGGAGGGGGCCATGTCACCAAGTTTGGGGTCCATGTTGGGGTAAAAGCAGGGGCCCAAACAGAGGGCTCCTGTTCTCCTCTGACCCCAAACAGAGAGGCTCAAGTTAGGACAGAAAAGGCAACTCTCCTGCCTGCCACAGTGGGCTCCCTCCCCCACCTGGAACATCCCATCCTGGGCCTAGCGCCCCTTTCACCCCTGCTGGTTCTCTCTGCAGAGCTTGGACTTACATGCCACTAAACCAGGGCTCACGGAGACAGCATCTTGGACTCAGGTCACTGTCAAGATGTGGGGTGTGGATACCAAGGCTCGGGGAGGTCTTGGCAGCAGTAGTGGAGTGGCCAAGGCCGCACATACCCGCTCCCTGACCTTGAGCCAGGACTTCTATTTACTGAAATGTCTCCTTCAGAGACATCCAGCTCGGAAGACCCAGCCCCAAAAAAGCCAAGCAGCCCAAGACCCGCAGGGCAGGCTTTGAGCAGGGCAGAGCAGGCTGCCCACACCTACCTGGGTCACAGCTGTCTGGTAGAAAAGGCCCAGCCAGAGGTCCTCTGCCAGGCCCCTGCCCACTGCTTCTCTGTGCTGCAGACAGGGCACCCCATCTTCCCAGGCTACCTCTGGGAGGGACTGCCAGATGCAGACCAGATCCCCTGTGCTGAGTCCCTGCTGACCTGGGGGCTGGGGTGTCTCCAGGCCAGATGGTGTCCAGACAAGCCTGCTGGAGTCTACCCAACCTAGCCGCTCAGGACCCCTCTACTGAACCATGCCAACAGAAGGGGGCTGATCTGGAGGCGGCCAAGCCATGCCCCTGCCCTGAGGCCTGAGCACACAGCACATACTAGAAAGTCAGCAGCAGCAGCTTCCTGCTCTCAGCTGGTAGGGCCCCTCCACCCTGCAGCTCCGACTGAGACAGCGGGAAAATCGATATGGAAGCTGCAGGTGTTGGCGTCAGGAATCCTTCCGTGTCAGGTCTGGGAAGTGCCAGACAGGGCTGAGGTTTGAGATGGGCGAGGGAAAGAGCAGGCCAGGAAGCCCCAGAACTCCCAGGCTTGGGAGGAAGGTACAGCTGGGCCCTCAGGTCCCCTGTGTGGCAGAGCTGCAGTACTGAGGCACCCAGGGTCTGCGGGAGCCAGAGGTTAGGAATGGAAGCGGGTTGGGAGGGGCAGGAGCCTGGGGCAAAATGGAACAGCAGACAACCAGGACTCCCTTTGTAGGCAACATGCTGAGCTTGCGGGCATGGACAGGGCTCCTTCTGCCAGTAAGCTCCCCCAGGTGATGGGTGGCACAGCACCCTGCAGTCTTATGGGATGTACTGTTGAATTAAGGCCCTGAGGGCCTGATCGATGGACAACCTCATGGACAAAATGGTGCCGTGGGCCTTCTATGTATAGGACACCAGGCATTAGGGGACACAGGGTGCCAGTCCTGCTCCGACTCACTAGCTAGTCCTCTGGGCAGCCAGTGGGAAGGGCCTGGGGGGCTCAGCTTCTGAGGGAGCAGGATCAGTGTGAGAACGGCAGGAACCCCACTGAACCACTCATGTCTGTGCGGAGGAAAACAGGGCCACATTCCCCCATAGCTCCGTATCCTCCGTTTTTCCCCGTCAGAATCACCTAGGACACAACTTCTTACCCACCCATCCACCCTCCAACAGATGAACAAGCGAATGCTTAGCTTGCCATTAACCGGAGAGGCGGGGTCACACCCTCCCCTCTTGAGCTGCAGACTGCAGAGGAGTTCGCAGGGGCCCAGTGCGCCCCGGGGATAGGCTGGGGTGCAGCATGTCATCCTCTGCCCTCCGGAGCTTCCTCTGTCCCTGGCTGGCTTCCACCGCCCGGGCTACCACAAGCCATTCAAATATTTAGCCTTGTTTCGTTTTCCGAAAGGGGAATGAAGAGAAAGCAATAGGAAGAGAGGGAGAGAGGAGGAAAACTCTGGGTTTCTCATTTGAAAGTTAATTAGTCTAATTAGGTCTAATTAAGAGCCCCCACACACAATGCAGTGCACAAATGAATTGCCGGTCTCATTTTCTTTGCTTCTCATTTTAGACTAAGAGCGGGGAAAGCCTGGGAAAGGAGCTGGGCACAGGAGGGTGGGCAGTGGGTCCCCTTCCCGAAAAGGGCAGCTGGCAGGGGGCACGGAGGCAGCGCTGGGCAGGTACTGACTCCAGAACCCTCCCGGCCTCCTTCCCTGGACTTTCTGGGAAGCACTGAGGATCCACTCTCAATCTGGTCCCATTTCCTGCTCCGGAGCCAGGGGGTTCTGGCTTCAAGGGTAGGGGTGCTCTGGCTCCTTCAGCTGGGATGCATACCATCTGGATCCCACTCAATGGCTCGGAGGTTTGGAGCAGGGTTCCACAGGCCTCCTGTGAGGCTGGGTCAGGAGGTCCTGGGGGTGGAGGCTCAGTCTGGGGGCCCAGTGTCCACTGAACACTCCAAGGAAGGGAGGCTGCAGAGTGGTCTGGTCACTCTCATGGGAGTGGTCAGTGCAAGTGGCACAGCTACAGCCACCTACGGGCCCAGGTGGCCCTGCAGTACACCTCTGCTCATCCCTACAGGGCGGAACTGGATGAACAGGGTCAGGGTCACTAAGTTATCAGCCAGCTCACATGGCCCAGACTGTGCCACTGAGCAGAGGCTGGACAGGACTATTTGCTGCCCCTCATCCTGTTCAGGGCAACTTCTTTTCTCCCAGCTGCAGCACCCATGGGCATCCCAAAGTACCACATGCCTGACAGCGTTGGTGTTCGTCTGCAGTGGATCCAGAAGCTGATGACAAGGGCAGAACGGGTAGCCGGGGTGCTAGGCACCCAACTTCCTGATGGGCACCCCTTCTTCTTGGCAAGCTCTGGGTTTGCAGGTGGGGAAACTAATGTCCAGTGCAGTGTCGTGAAGTGAAGCCAAGAGTGCCCGACGGTCACAGCCCCGGGTTTGCACTCTCCCCCTTCAGGCTCCTCATGGAGACCCTGGGCCCAGACAGCACTGAGAAGACTCGGCTCTAGGCAGACACTGGTGGAGGCCACCCACTCCAGCCTGGCCTCCCCTGAGGGGGGCCTGGGCAGCACTCAGGAAAGGAGGCCGGGGCAGGTGCCAGGGGAGCCCGCCATGAACGGCTGGCAGCCCCAGGCTCTGACTCAGGCAGCAGCCGCCAGAGCAGAAGAGCAGCAGGAATGGCTGGAGGGCCGATTTCTGAACCAAGATCAAAAGAATTAAGTAGGCTTAGCTCTGAGCCACGGATGAAGGGGGGCTCCTGAGCCACCCACAGACAGTGGAGGCCGGGGAGGCGAGTGGAGGGAGGCAGGGGTCCCCAGGGGGGACAGGGCCTTGGGAAGGTAAAGGCTGAGCAGGTCCTGAGGCTGTGGAGGCACTTGCAGCCCGCCAGCCTCCTGCCAGGGCCGCACAAGCCAGGTGGGTGTAAATACCACCTTGAGCTCAGTGGGAAAATCGGGGGAAAGGAAACTGCCTTTTTAAAACACTCTGGGAGATGGAAGTTCTAGGGCAGGTGGAGGAGATAGTGGCACAACTTTACATTTATCACCAGTCACTGCGCTGTACACCTTCCTGGACGTGAATTCTATGAAACAAAAAACAGCTTAACGAAGCTGTTGGAAATGAGGAGAGGAAGAAAGGAGTCCTCGTCTTGTGTGGGCCCAGAGATAGCCCGGAACCCACTGCTGGGAGCCAGGGAGCCAGGCCTGGGGCAGCCGTGCCTTGTGGCCGAACCCAGGCCACTGCCTGGCCAGGCGGCTCCTGGCTATGACCACTAAGCAAGATTTGCCTGTCACTCCCACACCAGGTGGGCATCGTGGGGCAAAAGTCTCAGAGAGCTCCTCAGCTCTCTGGTTTTCTTTCCTGTAAATGTACACAAGCCTCACCTGAGCTCCTGACAGAGAACAGGGAAGAGGTCCAGGCATGGGGAAGGCAGGTCTCCACCTCCTCTCGAGGGTCTCCATCAGACCCTGAAGGGCAGCAGGCATCCAAGTATCATGGCACAAGTGTGCCGGGCTCTGGTGGTGCCCTTTCCCACAGGTCATGGGTCCTCAGTGGCCAACTCAGGTGCTGCAAGGACTCCGAACCCTTTTAGAGGTGACACATGCTGGCACTTAATCCTTATCTCTGGGCTCACTGCACAGGCCACGGTCCCCTGCATCCCAGAGGGTACCATGGTGAACACCTCCCAACCAGCCTTGTCCTCTCTGGACTGTACTCCTAGGTCCTTGTTTCTGAGTCAGCTCTGGGCCCTTCAACACTGAAGCCTGAGCTCTGGGCCTGGGGCTGCACAGAGGTCTCAGAAAGCTGCCAAAGGGCTGCCTCACCTCCTGGGGTGAGCCAGGCCTGAAGGTCCAGTACTTCCTGAGAAGACAGAGACGAGACAGCATTTCCTGTCCAGATAAAAGTCCTGCCTGTCACTTAATAGGAGGGTAGGGTCCCAGCCAGAGCAGCCACGGATGGTGATGGGGGAGAGGCCTTTACTTGTGGGAGCTGGATTCAGCAGAGTCTGCAGAGATCTGGATGCTCAAGGCTCTGAACACCCAGGATCAAAGGACACTGGTCACTTTGCTGCCCCTAGCCCCACCTGGAGAGGTCGGGCTTGTGGCAGGGCAGGAGACACACAGGGAAGGAATGTGGCCCTGGCCCTTAACGGTTCAGATTCACTGTTCAGTTAGAATCAGTCTCCACTATCAAGTTGTAACTAGCACCATTTCACTGTTTTTTCTTGAGTGTGGATTTAAATTGTTAATTTGCCAAATGGAAATATTTAAGGCAAACTACACATTTTGTGACCTGATTTTTAGCAGTTTCTTCTTTTAATTTAGTAGATCTGGAGCTAGAAACAACAGGAGAGGCCTGAATCCCCTCTGGCCCTCTGGTCCCCACCCCCTCGAGGAGGCGCCTCGTCCTCACCAGCCATGGGGAAACCAAGGCACAGGTGGAGAGGTGAGAGGTGCCCGGCGGGTGCAGATCTAGCTCCCCACACCCTGCTCTTCCTACCTGTTTCTGGTAAGCATGTGGAGGAGGGAGGCAGGGAGGACAGGCCTGCTGCGGGCCCACATCCCAGAAGCCTTCTGTGGGGGTGCTGTTCGCTTCCAGCCCCGGAGAGAAGGACTGTGAAGAGGTCCCGTAGACCCTCAGCCCAACTTCCCACCAGCCTCTTGCTTGGATCACAGCCCATCAGCTGGTTCACTTTCCCAGCTCGCTCTGTCCTCTGCCACCCTCACAAGCCCAAGGGCCCGGTGGCCTCATTTGGGCTGTGTTGGCACACACCTCACAGTGGGCAGGCATGACAGCCTGAGAGCAGCCTGTGGCCCCAGTCCCAGATTCTCAGCCCCGTATGACGGCTCTGGACACACAATACAGCCACATATGCCACCTCGGAAGACAAAAGCACGGCGCCCAACTTGCACCCACTCTCACAGGCTGACATGCCCAGTCAGGCCCCACCTGACTCCCAGGATCCTGCCCAGCTTGCTGGAGATTGTGAAAAGAAAACCCAGGCCCGGTGGGCACGGTGGGGTGTGTCTCCAGAGGAGCCGAGAACAACATCAGGGCAAGACCGAAAACAGTACCACCTGCTTCCAAGGTGCCAGTGGGCTGTCTCACCACAGCCACTGCCTAAGGAGCACCGGAGCACGGAGGGCACAGTGGGGCTGGGTGCTGTTGTAGCCCGGCAAGCCCAGGAAAGGCAAGAGGGCAGAGCAGAGTCTCCTCCTTTGGGTGCAAGACAGTAACCTGATACATAAAGAAAGCCCTTCTCAGACAGGGAGAACTTAACTGCTCCAAGAGTGGAGTACTGGGCGCAGTGGGCATGCGGGGCCCAAGTGTTTCTGATGGTGCAGCTCCAGTGGAGGCCTCAGGAAAAGGGGTCACAAGCAAAGCTTGGGGCAGCCGGGGCATAGGTCCAGCGGGCATCTGAAGAGTGGCTCTCCCTTGCGCCCTGGCAGCAGGCATGAGGTCAATGGTCAGGGGTAGGAGCCACCTGGCAAGAACTCTATCATACCCCAGCTAAGCCAGTTATGCCCAGCTCTGTCCTGGGAACCCCCGGGCCCTTTTCTCTACCTGGGCACAAGTTGGGGGTCACTCTGATTTCCCAGCATGCACAGGACAATTGGTGCTCCCCCTGCCTTGCTTCTAGGAGGCACTTGTGATGACCACGGGCCTGGCATCTGCCTATGCACCTCCCCAACAGGTGCTGGGGGGAGCAACCTGGGAAGCTAGGGCTGGGTGCAGGGACCCTGCTTCCTCTGGAGCCAGGCATTGAGAACCCATTCCCAGCCCAGAAGCCCTGCAAACAAGCCCTAGGACAAGTCCTGTGCCTGGTGGTGAAGGGCTGCTGGGATCCAGAGGGGGCTGTGGCAAGCCTGGGACAGATGTCTCTGAGGACAACAGGTGACAGTGGGAAGCTTCCACTAGGGTGCGACCAGGTGTGTATAACTGGCTAGGGCATCTGCCCTGGTTCAGCCAAGGAGGCCAGAGAAGAGACCGGGGCCAGGCACAAGGGGAGGGAAGGCTCTGCTCCCATAAGCAGGCTGAGCACATAGGCAGAACTTCCATTCCACAGACTCCACCCCACCCCCCGCCCACTGTCTGCTGCCGGGTCTCCTGTGCTGCCACCGCTGCCCCACATCCGCCCTTGTCCTCACTGCCCACCTCCAGATTAGCCTCACCACCTCCTCCCCAGCCTAGTCTGTAGCTTTTCAGCCCTTCCATTTCCACGCCAAATAATCTACCTACCTGTAGATTGGAAATGTTACTTTCTGCTCAAAGACTTTCCAGGGCTCCTGATCATCTATTGAAAGAAAGCCCACACTTCACAGCCCAGACTCTAGCACACCCTGGTGTTTTCCACTCCCTCGTGTCCAGGTCCTGGGCACTGCAGGGTCTACTGAGCTCACTTGACTCGTGCCTTTCTGCAGAAACTGCAGCCTGTCTGGGACCGTCCTGCTCACAGACCCTTGTCAGAGCACAGCTCCTGAGACCCCTTCCGAGGCCCCCATAGAGCTGAGCCTTGTTCTCCAAGGCCTGAGCTATCTACAGCGATGGCCACAGCCTGCCGGGCTGCTGAGCATCTGAAATGTGGGCCAGTAGAATTAGAAATGGGGTCTCAGTGAAAAACACGATTTGGATTCAGAAGACTTAGCATGAAAAGAGAATGCCAATCATCTCAGTCCTGTTTGTACTGATTAAATGTTGTAGTAAAAACATTCAGGATGGGGTTAAATAAAATGCAGTATTAAAATGTGCTTCCTTCATTTCTCTTTGCTTTCATAGAAACGGCTATTAGAAAATGCACCATCAGGTGTGGCTCTTCCTATGGACCACAAGGCCCAGGCCAGGGGTCAGCTGACTTTCCACAGAATGGTTCAGAGAGCGAAGGTTTTACATTTTGCTGCCATACAGTCTCTGCAGCGGCCGCGACCACCTGAAAACTGTGCACATGCAGGGCCTGTGCTATGAAAATGAGGTGCTATGGAGCAGGCCATGGCGCCCACTCTAGACCACTGGCTTCTAGACTCTGGAGCAGTACCATTGAGCAAATTTTGTTAAAGGAAGGGGAGAGAGGCCAATTAGTACTGTCAATCTCATATTTCCATGAATAAGGACATTAAGATTAACAACAGATATCACTATCACTTAAATACACAGGTGTTCCAGCACAAGAAGGGACTTGATTAAACTTCTCCCAAAACATGATTATTGTTACCTTCCCCTGAGGGAGAGGAGGCCTTCCTCACAGCCAGGGGCAGATAAACCCAGGCTGGTCTGAGACCTATAGCCACAGGGCAAGCTCAGGGACACCAGGCTATTGTACAGCATGGCTTGCCAGGGTGCTGGGTTTTAGAAAGCCGTGGCTCACCTGGGTCATGGCTGGCTGCAGATTCCAATGTCGAGGGTTTGGGGATGCAGCGGCTGCTCATCAGATAAGAGTTCTCTGTCGTTCAGAGACCACTCTGAGGTGGAGATGCCTGAGTTCCACTGCTCAGCAGAATGTACCAAGTTTGCCCAGCGGCCTCACCCGAGACCCCAATTGACAACAGGCAGCTGAAATGCAGCTTGGAGGACAGAACCTTCTGTTGGTGATTTCAAAAGCTGAGTGCAAATTCAAGGAAAAAACCCATCTCCTGAGTAAGTCGTCCCGCACCAGCACTTGGGGTAGTCACATTCGAGACACATCAGGTTGAAAAAAGCTGCTATGGAATTTATCTCCCCTGCTGCTTTCCAACCTTTGAAACTGCCCTTCCTTCCCCTAGAGAAGCTTCCCCTTCTTCCTTTTCTTCTTTCACCACTGGGCTCTGGGCGGACACCATGTCTCTGTCATACAGGGCCAGCCTCTGCTGAGTTAGCGTCAGGGTAGGGGTTGAAGGGAGGGCCGGGGAAGGGAAAAAATGAGAATGAAGATACAACACATACAGCTGCAGATCCTCAACGAGGAATGTGATCCTGGTGCATTCCTAAAATGTACAAATAAACCCACTTTATTAAAAAAAGAAAGAAACTTAGCACAGGTAACCCATGCTAACAGGGGTTCTCATTAGAAACACGGCTGGAGGGTCGGGATTTAGATCAGTGGTTCCGGCGACTGCCTGGCAAGCATGAGGTCCCGAGTTTGATCCCCAGTAACCACATACAACAATGACTCACGCTGTCATCCCAGTACTTGGGAGGCAGAGGCAGGAGGATTGCTGTGAGTTTGAGGCTGAGTTCAGGACCAGCCTGAACTACAAAAACATAACAAAAAATAAACATCAACAACAACAACAACAAAAGAGAAACATGGAGATTCTTCAAAACTCCTGTGTGTTCCCCTGGGGTCTGTCCTGCCCTGTGCAGCTGCAGCCCAGTCTTCTACAGACGCTGCTGACGGCCAGCTCAGGTCCCAGTCAGAGTCAGCTGACCTCTGATTTGGCAGTGGTGAGACCACTGTATAGGGAAGTCAGATTCTCATATGTTCGCTCTTCATTCTCTGCCTCCCCAGGAGACTGGTGACTGGCACATTTGGGCAGCTCTGACTCTGTCCTGTCCTCTTTGCTCTTTCAGGGACAAAGGGAAGAGAACAACGAGTATGGCAAGGGACAGAGCTGCCACACAGCTTGGATTTTCCTGGCCTTACCACGCAGCTGGGACTCTCCACACTGGGTATGGAGCTGAGGCTGTGCACCCACAGGCCCTTCAAGCAGAGGGGGCACTGCAGTGGTACCTCAGCCACCCTCGGCCCTGAAACATGCCTGCTGGCATCACTGGCTCGTCACTCTGTGGGGATCACTGCTCCTCTAGGTTTCCCTTAGCTCCACGGTCTCATTTCCTCTGAGTTCCACCCAGCTCCTCTGTGCCGTATAAATGGGTAGAATGGGGAGAGGCTATGCCTACAGTCTCAATGCCCACCTCCATGTCTGCCTGCACCCACATGCAGGCACATACCCACACACAGGTGGCACTACCTTCGTGTGATCACTCCAGGGACAGCAGAGGTGTCTTGTCCTTTTCCTGGGCTTCTCCTCCAAGCTGTGCAGGTAACCCTGGACCCTTGTTCAGGTTCCGTCCCACCTCCTACCCTTCCCTGGCAAGTCTGCTTGCTCTCATGAACTTTCTATAGCCCATTCCCCGTAGCAGAAATGGTCCCCACTGATGGAGACACTACCTAACCAGGTCTACCACAGCTGGGCTGGCTGAGACTGAGACAGCCAACGGCACCTGGACGTGACTAATGTCACCTAATCCTGGGCACCTGACGTTCTCAGTGTCCTCGCCCTCCAGATGAGGAAAGGGAGGCTCCAAATGGACACGATCTGGGCCACAGGACGATCACTATGAGCTCTGGACAGGCCCGCATCCTCTGCAGGTGGGACCCCACCGTCAGAGGGGCTCTGGAGCGACTCAGTCCCGAGGTGAGCAGGAAGAAGCCCCAGCGTGGCACCGTCCTCTGGGAAGGTGTGGCGCTGAGGTTCCCACTGGCTGCTGGTACGTGACGAAGCCACCTCCTTCCTGTCTCAGAGCAGTGTGGGGACCAGCAAAACCCCTCCAGGACCCCCTGCTGCCCGTGCCCCTGGGTCTCCACTGCTCCCCTGGACAAACTTCCTAAGGCTGGAACCTGCGAGTGTCTACCACGTGGTGATGCCCTACAGAGCTACTGGGCTGGACCAGGAGAGAGGGCCAGGCAAGCAGCAGCCCTGCTGCCCTCAGCCCACAGGAAGGGAGACACAAGGCCTGGCGTGGAGGGCTGGACACAGATGCCCACTGCAAAGGGACAGGCATTGGGTTCAACATCCAGCTGCACGATGTGCACTGGACTTCCTGTCTGAGGGACACATTTCTGCCACTGAGTTGTCTGTGAACCCCAAGAGTGGCAGGATGTGGGTACATGTATTACTGAGAATGAAACCTAGGCCTTCACACTGGGCTCTTGTCCCAACTCTTTCTTATTTTGAGACAGGGTCTTGCTATGTGGCTGAGTTGCCCAGGCTGGACTCGAACCTCCTCAAGTCCCATCTGGCTCGACTACACCAGTGGGAAATGTGTCCACTACACCCAGCACTGAGGTGTCCTTGAGCCCTGATTCTAGACCCGGGGCCTAATTAGTTCCTGGCCTGAAGAGCAGATGGGTAACTTGTGGGACCCCCTGTCTACCCCGAGGTGGTTGCCTCTGCCACCCTTCCACCCTCGTACTTCTGTTTATTCCTTCAGCAGCTCAGGGCTCCACTGGCCCCATAGGAGCTCCAGGCCTGCAGTCCGGGCTTGCCTTCACTCCTTCTCAGTGGACTTGGCTCTGCTATAGCTGCCAGGGACCCCACTGCCAGCAGAGTAGCTGGCCCGGCCATCAACACAGCCCTCGGACTCCAGAGCCAGGCCAGTAGCCCAGGCCTCCCCCCAAGTCACACCCCTCCTTCCAAAAGGAGTCTGGCCCTCCTGGAGAGACCTCAACACCCAGGGCCACGTTCCGGCCGTGCCAGAACATCAAAGTCAATGGCGACGCTGTAGGGGGGTCAGCGAATGGCATCCATACTGCACACGCCGTCCCCAGCCCACTGGTCACCAGGTGTGGGGAGAGGCCAGGGCCCAGGAGGTGAGGAGGGTGGATGGAAGAGGAGCAGAGAGAAAGTGAGTACAGGAGAAAAGAGAGAAAAGAAGAAAATGAAGGCAGCATGCTTTAGAAGCATGGAAAATGCTAGGGGAAGGGGACTGTCCACCTCAGGCCCCCAGTACCACATGGGTTTCAGGGTTGCAGGCACCTCCCAGGATCTGGCTGAGGGCACAGCCGTCCTCTCCTGTGCTGACCACAGCCCATGCCCCACCAACCCTTGAACTCCGGCATCCAAGCTGTGTTTGGGTTTCATCCCCAGGACCAGAGGCGGGAGGCAAACGGGCACTGGTTCTGGGATCTAGGCCTCTGCGTCCTCCAAGGACATGGCTGTGGACTTCTCCCAAGCGGTGTGGCCCAGCATGTGCCCCAACGGTCTGGCAGGCAGCGGGCACCCTGCCACATCAGGGCAGGGAACAGAGGCCGCAACGTTCCTCGCTGCCCTCTGCTGCCCTCCCGGCCCACCACTGGCAGTTGGTTTGGTCCTCTCCAGCCAAGGCTCTTCTTCTAACTCGTAACAGCCAGAGAGCCAGGCAGGGGCACAGGCTCTGACAACCAAGCGCAGGTGCTCAGTGGGACGGGCCAGCCCCCTGCACACTCCATCCTAGGACCTCGGGGCAGGGGGCCCTTGTCTCAGCCCTACTAGGTGCTGGCGTGGGGGCTGAGCTGGGGAAGTACACACCTCTCTTGTGATTTTAGGGAACCAGCCACGATTTAAACCTTGGTCCACTCAATCATACACTGTTCTGGGGGACTCATTAACAGAACTGGAGAGCCACGACATATCCTGTCCTCCTTGGACTCTCTCCTGCCTCTGCCTTGCTGGGACACGCTGATTTGAGTCCCCCTGGACAAGGCGCCCTGATGGAACCTGCTCCCCAGGCAGAGACACCCATGGGGACCCTGGCGGTCCCGGGCTGCTCGGCTCTGCACTGCCCTCATACTACTTCGTGCCCATGCTTAATCTGGTGCAGCCAACCTCCCTGCCCTGTGCTCAGAGAAGCCCACTCACCCCCGGGGCCAAGACACCATGTACCGCATTTCAGACAGGCTACTTCCACATCCCCCAACGTGGAAGGACTGTCCCCTGGCACCCTCTGGCCCTGGGGTTGAGCAGCCCCTGGCTGAGAGCCGCAGAAAAGCCGCAGAGCGGCTATACAGCGGCTTCTGCTGAGACCCTTCTTTTTTGTACATGAAGATGTGGCTGGCAGGGGAGGAAGGGAAGTTTCTCTCTTCATCATTCATTAGGATGTGACCTGAGCTGCCTGAGGTGAAGCCAGGCACTGCTCCTGAGTGGCTTTATGACGGCACATTCTGTGACCTCTCTGTGCCTCAGTTTTCCCAAGTGTTCATGCACAAGGTTCACCCTCAATAGACTCTGGACAAACAGGAGCGAGATGTGAAGGGTGAGGAAGAACGTACTGGACTGCGTCGGTACTACCGGCATTAAGGTGGTTGGCCAACGCAGAATGCCACGACGAGGCTAGGTGGCTGGGACAGGGACCCTCTGTCCTCTGTCCCTATGGTTCCTAGGGGTGAGGGCACAGCGCCAGCAGGAGGATTAGCTTAGAGTGAGCTCAACTGCTTGTTTGGTGAAATTTTCCAGGTCACACAGTGACTTTGGTCCCGGCCAAGGGAACAGATATGGATGGCAACATCCTGAAGACGCAGGCAGACAGGCTGCCATTCAGTGCCTCTCCAAGCTGCTGGACGGGGGCACTCACCAGGGACCTGCCACCCCAAGCCCAGGAGTGACGCGCAAACAGCTAGGGTGACCGAGACTAAACTCCGGGAGCGCATAGAAGGAGTGAGAAGCAGCGTTCTGTTGGCTACAGTAATTAATCCTATTAAAAACTGCTGTGATTAGTGGTGTTCCCACCTTGGGCAGCGAGGGAATAAAAGCAGAGTCCTAATGAATCTCAGACTAGGTCCCCGGCTCCTCTGCGGGGCCTCGGGCTCCACTCCTCTGGGAACACTGTTATCAACAACTCCCCAAAGGCCTGGCACCGTGAGGCTCAAAGGACGTGCACAGCTCCACAGCAGTTTCAGGGGGCCAATGATGTTCACTGCAGCCCTGGAGACCAGCTGGGGGTTCACCTTGATTAAGTACACAGAGGCAATAAAGTCAACAGAACTTACGAGCGTATCCCTTAGAAACCCAAGTCCTTCAACTCTCTGGGGCGGGTGCCATCCTGCCAACTAGCACCCACCTGCCCTTTCCTTGTGTACCAGTGCTTCTTTGTACCACACTTAAGGCACTTACATCTCGTTCTCCCAGAGCGATTTACCTGCTTCTCAATCAGATAGAGTGATAAGATTTTCTTTTATAGGACACTACAGTTTAATAATAAAGTAATTACTGTGACAAAATCCCATTTTGTGAGCGGGAGTTTTTTCCTCCTGTTCTCTGAACCCTGCCTCCAATGCTGCCCAGACAAGCTACCCAGGACATCTTGCTGATCTTCTGGAGTGTCCAATAAAGCCCTTGTAGGTCTGAAGAGTGACTAGTGTCAGCCTTAACTCCTGCTGGTGCAATGCACCAGGGGCAGCAGCCCCTGGGAGGGGCCAGGTGTGAAAGGGGCCACACTGCAGCAGCCCCGCAGGAGCCCTGCAGGCAGCTGAGGTGCTCCCGGGAGCAAGCACCTGTCCCTCCTAAGTGGGACTGGGGATGAGCCTGGCGGGCAGAAAAGCCCAGGCCAAGCATCACTAGTGGACACGGAAAGGGACCCAGGCCCACCTACCAAATGCGAGAGCCTAACCAAAGTGGATTTACCCTGGTCTTGACCGGAAGTCGTCCCCTGGTTTAGAACTCTGAAAAATATCACCAACATTGCTGAGTGAGGCCGACAGGAGGACAGATAAATGACAACAGGAGCCTCCAATTAATTATAGAACTGTGTGTCTCAGAGAGGACGCAGCTCCATCCTCAGTCTGAGTGCAGCCCTTCGCAGCAGGAAATGGTTAACACAGCTGCAATGGAGAGGATGGAGTTCTGCTGGTTGAGGTTTTATTTTTTAATTCCCAGTTTGAAGGATACATACAGGTTTAGGAAGTTTGCCTGTTTAAATGCTGCATTTTAACGCGCATCCAACTACGTCTTGTCTTGCTTGATTTCACGTCTTCTGCTCCCGATATCCACTGTGCCATCAAATTGAATGCACAGCGCACATATGGCACCGGCAGGCACTTGGCCCCTGGGAGGGACGGAGGACAGGTGAGCCCCCATTCTGTGGGCCTGGCTGATGTGGCTCCTGGTCCTGCCTCATGTGACAGCCACTTTGGGGGACACAGTAGATTGTCTCTTTCCAAGTGGGCTTTGGGACAAGCAGAGCCCCACACTATATGGGCTGTTTGTTCTGTAATGGCCTTAGACCATCAGAGCTATGTGCGGCCATAAAAAAGTGCACCACAGTAGCCATGACATGACTGTTCCAGACTCACTGACCGCGGATGGACACCTTGCAGCACTGAGGCCTAGTGGACGAAGTGGCTGCTTCTGAGCCTGGTGCAGTGGGCACATCCTGGCCTTCCCACATGCATTCTGCCCATGGCTGATGCCCATCTCAGATGGGTACAGCTCATTTGAGATACTTTTGCCTTCCTAGTGCCTCTAGTGATACCTCCAAATGCTACCAGCCAGGGATACCTCACTGGTCCTGCAGAAGTGAGGCGTGTCTACTCTACTCTACTCCACAGGTCTTGCTGATGGATTCATCCCAACTGTGAGCGCTGGTCTGACTCTGTCAAGGCCGCCATTTTCTGTCTGCCCTTCTTCATCCTAGCTTAGCCCTGGGGCTCAGCCTGGGAGGACTGCGTGTCTGAGGAAGACCCTGAGGTTCAGAGTGGTAAAGTGACTTGCGTAAGACGACACAACCAAGACACCACAGGATAGCGCCCAGGACTTTCTCAAGGCCCGTGCTCTGCCTACTGACCATGGTGCCTGTTCCTGTCACCGGGGACGTTCCTGACTGCAGGCTGGCTGTGGGGCAGATCCTTGCTCTGAGGGGCCTGCTCCGTGGCCCCACTTTGGAGTAGCCAGGAGCATGTCCTCAGCCCCATCTCAGAGGTTCCCAGGCTTCTTGAGTTTTTGGGAATGAGCTGGGGCTGGAAAGCTGGCTTTGAGACACATCCAGTCTCTGGACAGGAGTCAGCAGTGGTCTGGGCCTGGACCATCTCTTGCCTCTGGGTCTGCGGGAATCCCAAAAGGCCCTCCAAAAGCTCCAGGGATTCCCAAATGTCACAGGCAACCCCAAAAAGGTGAGGCCAGGGTCGCAGGTCCCTTCTGGGCACCCTTTGGTCCTGCCCATCAGTCCCAGCCAGTCTCCTGTCTTCCTCTGCAGTGGCCAGTATGCCCAGCAATCCTCACTGCAGGGACCCTGGTGAAGGGCAGACCCACGCACTCAACAGCCCAGGCAGGGGCTAGTGGCGCTAGTCTCCTGTTGGGGGCCACCTTCACTATGTCCACAGCTCCTCCAGCGCCACTTCCTGGAAAGACCAAGGGGCACAGACAGACCAGAGCCCACTGTCCAAAGACCAGTCCCACCTCAGCCCTCTCAGGGAATCCAGAAAGCACACTCACCCTCCACCCAGCCTGCAGGTGTTCACGGGGGAGGGGTAGGAGTGCTGTCACTTTAGGCCCCTGCTGGCCTGACCCTGCCCCGCTGCCGTGGGGGGCACTGTGTACCTATGCCTTCCATCTCCGCCTGAATCCCAGGGCGCAAATGGGGTCCTATGAGAGCCCTCTCACTGGGCTGAGCAGGCCCCAGATCACTACATTAAGCTTTTCACTGTCCCATCAGGCCTCCCTAGCAGCCACCCCCACCGTGCAGGCTGAGTAGAGGCCAAAGGTGTGAACAAGGAGAAGGCTGGAGGGGTGGAAGGCCGGCCTGGAGGTGTGGGCAGTCCGGGTGAGGCCAGGGTACTGCAGCCCCAGGCCGGCTCTGGCCAAGGAAGTCCACAGCAGAGGGCCTGAGGGAGGGGAGGGAGTCTCCCCTCAGTTCCGGTGCAAGCTTGGGACCGCACTGATTCCGCATTGGGTGGGAATGCGGGACCCCCCGCCTCCGCGCCCTGACTGCCAAGAAGGCAACGTTACGACTACGCGCCCCACCCCCATGGGGCATCCTGGAGATGGGGGGGGCAGAGTCGCTTTGTTTCCTGGCCCCTTTCTCTGCCAGCCCGAGCTTCCTGCGCAGCCCGGTAGACTGAAAAAGTCTGGCCCCAGCCCCCTCCCGGGCCGGAGCTCCGGGGCGCCCTCGTCAGTCCCACCGAGCGAGCGGCCCGCCTCCCCCGAGGCCGGGCGCGCAGTCCGTGCTGCAGCAGAACCCGGCGCCCCCGCCGCCGCCTGTGCGGCCGCCGAGCTTTCCTGACGCTGCCCAGGAGGGTGCCTGGCTCCCCGCCCCCGAGTCCCCCGCGGCTCGGGCCCAAAGTTCCCCTAAGTGACCCGAGCGCCGAGAACCCCCGCCCCCTCCCCTCGGGCTTCCCCCGAGACTCCGCCCGCCGCCCCCTCCCGCGCCTTCGGAAAAGTTGCTAGCAACGCCCCAAACTCCGGCCCCCCGCCCGGCGCCGCGTGCGCCCCGGGGCCCCCTCGCTTCGCCGCCGCGTAGGGGCGCAGTTCCCCCCACCCCAGCCCGGCGCCATGACGCGGGGAGCGCAGCGGGGCCACCCGCGGCGGCGCGAAGGCGGCCAAGCGCGGGGCGTGGGCGGCGGCGCGGGGCGCACGTGCGCGGGGCCGGGGGCCGGCCGGCCGGGCCGGGGGCCGCTTACCTGTTGGAGGTAGAGGAAAGCGGGCGGGCAGGGCACGGAGTGCGGGAGCATACTGCCGGAGTTGGACAGCAGGAGGCAGCCCGAGTTCGCCATGGAGCACAGCATGGGGCGGCAGGGGGGCGCCCGGCGGCCGGCGGAGCTCTGCGCTCGCTGCGTCCCTCGGTGTGTGCGCGCGCCCTGCCTCCCGGGCGCCCTCCCGGTCTCTCCTCCTCCTCTTCCTCCTCGGGGCCTCCCCTCCCCCTCGTGGCGCTCTTTAGGAGGGAGGCATGGAAAGGCCAACGGCGCGCCTCTGCCCGGTGCTCCCCCTGGCCAGGAGGGGAGGCTGGAGAGAGCGCGAGAGAATATGGCCAGAGAGTATGTGTGCGAGAGGATGGATGCGAGGGAACGGGGGGAGTCTGTCACTTTGGAGCCACCCGAGCCCTGTCTGCAAAGAGTGGTGCGTGTGCGTGTGTGAGTGCGCGCGTGTGCGCGCGTGGGGAGCGGTGGGAGGGGGAGTCCCTGGCGTACTCCAACATCAGACAGAGCCCCGCGTTGAGGGGAGAGCACCCGGACGGCGGCACCAAAGCTGATCCTGCACTTAACCCCTAGCCCGCCGGCCTGCGCCCCGCCGCCAGCCCCCGCGCTCCCCTCCTCCAGCCCGCGTGCTCCCGACCGCGGGATCTGGGACCTCGCCGGGCCCGCTCGGTCCCGGGGCCACTGCCGCTGCGGAGGTAAAGGAGCGGCTCTGCGGCCCGCCCGATCCCGACCGGAAGGCGCTTGGTCCTGCCTGCGTTCAGAGCAGCGCCTCTCCTCAGGGAGGCCGGCTCAGCGGCGGGGATGTCGGTGATGTAATGAGGGCCTCTACGCAGAGGCTTCCGCGCTGGGAAGGCTTCTCCGCTGCCCAGGGCCTGGAAACCCAACCGGAGCCCCCAGGAGTCTCTTCTGATCTCCCGCTGGCTCCCGGGCCCCGTGCTCGCCATCCCAGCAGCCTGCCGCAGACGCATGTTCCTGTGCATACTTGATACGGGGGATACAGGTCACTGTGCGCCCTCCCCTCCCCACCCCTAAGCCCGCTGGACTTAGTGTGCATAGGTACCCCCTCCTGGCTCCAGACAGTGCCTAGCAGAAGCCTCCACGGGCCTTTTACGCCACCACTGTCACCTGCTGCATAGACCTGCAGCCTTCCTAGCCTCACACACCAGCCAGTCTTGCGATTTCACACTTGCCAGGTGCCCCTGGGTCGAGCCGTTTCCCAAAACGAGCTGCAGGTAAGCTTGGCTGTGAGCAGGACAGTTTGCTGGTGGCTGCTGCCAGGCAGAGCAGCATGCCCACCTTGTGCCCTGCTTACACGGCCCCGAGGTAGGGGCAGACGCTAGACACGCAGTGCCAGTTCTGGACGCAGCCATCCTTCCTGCAGGCACCTGCTATCATCTGCCTTCACCATGGACAGCAAGTTCCCCCCGGAAGGAGGTAGGCCCAGGATCACCTGGCGGTGGCAGGACAGCCGGCCTAGCAGTGTGGTTATGTGTGTGTGTGTGTGTGTGTGTAGTAACTTGCTGTGTGTGATCTCAGAAGAGCCCCTTCTCTTCTGGGTTGTGGTTTCCACACCCATCTGAAGAGAGTGATTGGATGTCTCCCCCACTGCAGGCATCTGAGGGGGGACCGTGGAAGAGGACAGGAAGGGAGGGCCGGCCCTCCTCCATGCTCACCCTGGGGAGGCAAGTGGGCACATGACCCTCGGAAGTCCCTCTCAGGTGTCCCCTGCACCTGAATAAAACCGGACAAAGCAGGCTGCAGTGGTCTCCCCAAGAAGACACGGGTGTGAAAGTCTGGAAGGCAGGTGGGGGAGGAGACAGGCTCAAGGGGGAGACCAGCAGTGGGCGGGTGGCCCTGTTCCCCTGGATGGCTTCTGGCCTCCTGCTCTGTGGTCCCCTAGGATAGCACTGGCATGGGGCAGCCTGTAGAGTTGTGGCTGAGGCCTTGCCAGGGTTAGCTTGGTCTCCCCAGCTTGGACACTGATGGGATGGCTCGGTGCCAAGGTCTGTCACCCATAGGGCCAGGGTATGAGGCTGGGCATCATGAGAAAGGCCTCATAGGAGGATTCTCCCATGGGAATGCACCCCCATGGACCTGGCCTCACTGGCACAGGGTCCTAGCCATGTCCTCCCCAGTCCTGCTGCTGCCCTGCTTCCTTTCACAAGTATGTCCTTTCTCAGCCTCGGTTAGTCCTTCCTGCCTGGTGTGCTCTTCCCTGGACATTCAGGAAGTGGGGCAGCCATGGAGCACTTCCCCTAATCCTGGGCTCCAGATGCCTGAGTCCTGAGCATCATCCACTCACTAATTCACCCTTGTCACCGGGTGTTGGCTGTGAGGTCTCGGCCCTCTAAAAGGGATTTGGGAGTGCGTCCCAAATAGTGCCTATTACGCAGCCGCTTCTGGAGGTAACTCTCCAGCTTCTCCTTGTTTGGGCTGCATCGTCCACAGACACCGTGTGCGATGCTGGGGCTGGAGAAATAGTTTTCTGTCCTGGACAGAGCCACTGTCTGGCGGGGAAACCAAGCCAGTAAAGCAAGACGGCAGCCTACTGTGTTGGGAGCATCCGGCTGGGGAGCATGTCTAGACACCTGCCTCCATCAGCCAGCGAGTCACACTCGGGCTCCAGAGTGAGCACAGAGCTGCCAAACGGAATGAAAAGAAAACCTCCCGCAAAAGGCATTGAAAAGCATGTATCTCTGGCTTATTCCTTGGGATGGGTTGTAGGCCCGCTGCCTCCTGCACCATGCTTTGCACCTGTGACTTCCAATATGACTTAATTACAGAATACCATGGACCTCATTGTACTGTGATTATTTCTCAGTCTCATCAGGCCCCACTGCAGACCTCCCAAGCAGCGGCCGTGCCCTCCTCATCATGTCCCTCTCGTGCACTGGACAGTGGGGTGCAAAGTTCCTCTGACCACGCTTCTGAGATCCACATAGTGCACAAACCAGGGAGAGTGGCCCTGAGCAGTGGGTGGGGGAAGCCCCTATTCCCCTTGGCTCTGCTGCCCCCGCTCCTGGGTTGAAGGGAGGCTGTGAGCCGGGAAGAGCTGTCAATCCAGTGCGAATATTCACTACTTTAAAAAGAGAGACGGAAAAAATATCCCATTCGCACTGAATCTGAGAAGGGCCTTGTTAGGGAGGCAGGGACTGTGCTGTAATTATCTCTGTGCTCCTGGGCACCACTATAAATACCGGGTGAAGAGGCACCTCAGAAGGTCTGGATGGTGCCCAGGTTTGGGAGCTCTTTCCTGCTCCAGCCCGTGTCACCTTCCCTGGGAGGGGCTCTTCGGGGTGCAGCACTCTCACTCCCCGTCACCTTGCTAAACACCCTCTGTCTTTGGTACCTACTGCTGCAAAATGGGAGTGTGTTTGCCAGCATGACTGGCAGCATCCACACCCCTGGTGGTGGTCTGTGCTTCTAAGAGGAGGTGGGCTGAGTTCTGGGGTCAGAGGATCTGTGACGATGGCTTCCATGTCGTCCCACCTCTGGGGATTCCCTCGGTGGCCTGTGGGGGCTTTGCCCAGCAGGAGGTCCTAGCCTCCCACTTCCGGAGAGTCCAGGCTGACTATCCTAAGGCTCCTGTGCAGGCAGGACCGTGTGGAGCCCAACAGAGGCCGCTCAGGACAAGGCTGAGCTCACAGGCTTAGGTTGCAGCAGGGCCATCGTCACAGATACACTGTGTCTGCCGTGGTTCTGCAGAGCCGGACCTTCCTGCCCCAGCCTGGGTTTCTTGGCACAAGTGTGGGCATGAGCACTGAAGAGGCAGAAGTGACAAAGTGGCAGAGTTGGACCTTCTGACAAAGTGGGCACAACCCAGGGATGAGGTGTAGGATCCCCAAGAAGCCTCAGTCATGTGACCTGACCAGAATCCTACATCACTTGTCAAGTACTTCCCAGTGGAATTAAAGTCTCAGCTCAGAGCTGAGGGGCTGGGGTTAAGGGAAGGGAAGAGCTCGAAGCCCAGGGCTTCCCCAGATGCCCCAGCAACACCCCAGGGATTGTCAGGTCAGGGTGGGACACCCCAGAGCCTTTTATTTTTTTTTTTTTTTTTTTTTTTTTTTTTTTTTTTTTTTTTTTTTTTTTTTAGGTTTTTGGAGACAGGGTCTCGCTTTGTGGTTCAGGCTGGCCCTGAGCTCAGCCTCAAACTCACATCACAGCAATCCTCCTGCCTCTGCCTCCCAAGTGCTGGGATTACAGGCGTGAGCTACCACGCCCGGCACCGTGGTATGTGGTACTGGTTGCTGCTGGGTGTGGGTCTCCACGCCCAGTATTGTTATGTGGTTACCGGGGAATCGAACCCGGGTCCTTGCGCTTGCGAGACAGGCGCCGGAACCACTGAGCTAACTCCCCGGCCCGCCTTTTATTTTTTTAAATGCAGAATCCTGCAGATTTCCAAAGCTGGGAGTCCCTATTCTGGGAGTGGGCACTGCATGTACTAATTCTCCCTCAGGGCAAAAAGTTGGCAGAAGTGTCTTCTGGAGAAAAGCAGCAGCTGGGGGTGACCTGAGCTGTCCAGCACAGCCCTGCTGCTGAAAGGCCATGCTGGAGGTGTCCAGCAGGGGGCCCATTCACACCAGCCAGAGAGCCCCTTTCCCCTGCAGGCCTGGGAAAGAGGAATTTGGTGGGGAGGAGGAGGGGGCAGAGGGCTGCCCACCCCTGCTCCCTCTGCCAGGGAGTCCTAGAGCACACGGAGGGAAAGCCAGGCCCAGGTCAGATGGCAATGGCCAGCACCCATCTTCCAGTGGAGTGGGGTCGCCCACCCAATGGGACTGTCCCCCCAGTCCTGGTGGAGACTGCAGCAAAAGTACAAATCGGCGTGCAAAGGAAGTTTATTTATCTGTTTAATTAAGAGGCGTTTGCCAGCCACATTCTGGTCCATCCGTCTCACTTACAACCATGTCCTCGCAAAATTAAACATAATAAATATAGGGAGACTGAAAGCAAAGGGCACACTTGAGATATATGGGCCGAGTCATAAGTTGCACAGGGTTGCAGTTACAAGCACATCTTTCTTTTGCAAGTTTCTCTCCCCTCGGGCCCAGGAGCCAGTGGACTGCTTTTGGGAAGGGGCTGTGGGTGCCATCTGACTGCTCTTCACACTCCACACTCCTGCCAAGTGTTATTCATTTTAAATGAGCCCGCAGGACTTCTCCATTCTTCTTGCCAGTTAAAAGGGAGAGACCCCAGCGCGAGCAAAAGGCACAACTGAAACCAGCTGGCCCTGGGGATGCCGGGCAGAAGCTGAGGCAGCCACGGCCTTGGGAAGCTCCGCGCAGGCCACATCTGGCCCCTGAGCCCACGGCAAGGTGGAGGCATGGGCAGAGCAACACCATAGAGAAGATCTGGCTTTTCAGCGCCAGCTGTGGCCAAGCCGCCACCTACGGCCTGGCCTCAGAGTCCCACAGAAGTCAGTGTTAGGCTGAGGCAGTGCTTTGAATTCTACCTCTGATCAGAGGTCTCCAGAATTTGACTGCTCAGAGTGCCCAAGAATATGAGCATACGAAGGAGAAAATGGTGATTTATTATCATTATAGATGGCCAACTCTAACAATACCTTGCCTTTCCTTCGATCTCTCCTAACCTCTCCATAATGCCTCGCTGTGCTTCCTCTCACCTGATCACCACCAGTGAGGGAGGGAAGGGGTAATGAGGCACATTTGCTATAGGATGACACTTTTAAGATCACAAAGGTGGCCCAAGGTCATGCGACTAGTTAGAGGCTGAGTCTGGGCTACAAAACAGGACTCCTGACTCGAACTTACAGCGCTTCTTGCTTTCCTTTGACTGCTGTGCTTGGCATGTGCCCTCCTGCAAGCATCCTCATCATTAGCCCTTGGCTTTCTCTCCTAACAGGATCAACCTAAACCAAATCTGTTAATGGAATAGTCATTTGTGATAGCTTGGGCATTTACTAATCCTGCCACTGCTTGGTCTGTGTGGCAATTATCTTGAATTTCCTCTTTCTCATTAGGCAGGAGGTCGTGAGAACTCGGTGGGTGGCTGAACCCTGTAATGAAGCCAAGGAGAGGAGCTGCCAGTGGACCAAGGGAGCCCGTCTGCTGGGCTCCTCCTCCTCTGCTGTGTGGTGTTCCACTCCCTAGCTCCTTCCCCATGCTTCATGCCTCAGCCACCTCTGGACCCTCCTGGCCACTCAGGCGTCTCCTTCTTGGTGCCTTGTGTAACCCCACACAGGGCCACAGAACACAGTATCCCGGGAGGCACGAGGTCTGCCTGCCTGAGGGCACCGGCTTGGGTTGGCTCTACCGTCGGACCCTTGGTGTTTCAGGCTTATCGGCTTATCTGTATCTAGGCTCCCAGGACATTTGTAGAGATTGTAAGGCCAATAAATCATATACCTCACTGCGCCACACGGCCCAGGCTGGGGACACTCAGCTGCCCTTGGCATGTCCCACTCAGGGCTGTTCAGCACCAGGGACAGATCCAGCATTTCCACCGGGGTTGCTTTCTTTTTTTTTTTTTTAGGTTTTTTTGGAGACAGGGTCTTGTTTTATGGTTCAGGCTGGCCCTGAGCTCAGCCTCAAATTCATATCACAGCAATCCTCCTGCCTCTGCTTCCCGAGTGCTGGGATTACAGGCGTGAGCCACCACGCCCGGCACTATGGTATGTGGTACTGGTTGCTGCTGGGTGTGAGTCTCCATGCCCAGTATTGTATGTGGTTACCAGGGAATGAACCCGGGTCCCTGTGCTTGCAAGACAGGCGCCAGAACCACTGAGCTAACTCCCCGGCCCCCACTGGGGTTGCTTTCCCTTCCTTCCGCTATACAGGGGCCCCAAAGGGTGAGAAAAGGGAGCAGAGAGGCGGGAGACAATAGGACCGCAGAAGAAGCTGGGGTCCCAGTGCCCAGCTCCTGCCTCGGGCTGGTTGTCACTGAAGTGGCAGGCATGGTGCCACCTGCTTGCTTTGCTTTCTAGAAGCTCCCTTTAGGAAAGCCTGCCTTCTTTCTTACACAACTTTTCTCACCCTCGTTTCTTTCAAAGAGTCAAGGCCTTAAAAGAGAGACAAGGTTGTGACAAGGGGGAGATTGCACCTGAAGCCAAAGCCATCGTCATGTTCTCTGACCTCCAGGAGGGTCCAGGGTTACCTGCCTGAGCTTGCAGGGCAAAGCTGCATGTTGAGGAGAGTAGCTGCAGGACATGCAGTGGCCTCAGAGCCCTGCAGAGCGGAGACTCTGCCCGGCGGGGCTACAGGGGCTCCCACTTCTGGTACTGATGCATGCAGGATCAGTGAGAACTGAACTGAGGAGCCTGGGGAGGGGTCAAGGTTTGCTCTTTCCTCAATAAAGGAGGGGTCTGAGCCCGGCCCGGGCAGACAGCCAGGTCTCCTCCCTGGTCGGCCCCTGAGTGAAGCCGGCAATTGAGCTCAGTGGGCTCTCCACTTAGCCATCAGTTTTAAAACATCTTACTTTAGAGAATCAAGTGCTGGTCTGAGCGCTGGGAGGTGAAGTCCTCTAAACTGAACAGACGCTCTAGACTCTGGGTAAGCCTGCAGTGAGCCTGGCTCCAGCACTCAGCGAGTTAAACAGCAACCTCAAGGTCTCAGGAAGCAGAGCGCAGAGGCTGGCAGCGTGTTCTTCCTCTGCCCCTTCGTGACCCCTAAAGCCAAAGCATCAGCTCATTAAAAGCTCATTAGGAGCCCGGGGCACACAGAGGCCCAGGGAGGAGGCATCGTCCTGGCAGCGCGCACGGCCTTGGGGAAGCCGGTGCACCATCGGGCAGCCAGTGCCAAGCTGCAGACAGGCGCTGCGAGATGAGGCAGTGAGGTGGCTGGTAGTGAGGCCGGGGTGGGAGGCTCTTCCAGGGCAGGCTTGTGGGGCTGAGCTGGTCGCTGGACTCAGAGGGATGAGGATGACCTCGGGTGGCAGGAAACAAGCTGACACAGATGCTGTCATGCGGGCCCATCTCCCCGGGGCCAAATATGGAACCTCAGGCTCTGGGAAAGGGGCTGAGCAAGGGTGGAAGGGCAGAGGGTGCTGGCAGGACCCTGGCCAGCATTCAGCCCTGACTGGGAGCTGAAGACACATGGGGAAGTGGTATGAATTTCTATCCGGGGTGTGCACTGTGAGCAGAGAAAGAGGCAGCGGAGCATCAGTGAGCCCTTTAGTCCCTAAGCTTGCTGAGACCAGAGGAAGGGCTCTGCATGGTGGGGGCTGTGCCTGACTCAGTGCAAGGCTCTTTCTGGGCTTCCAGCCCCCCTTCTGCTCCTGGCTATCCCAGGCACTGGGGAGCCCTCCCTCTCCTGATCCATTCCAGCACTGGGGTCCAGCCACATCCTGGCACCAACATGGCTCTCCAGTTCCAAGCATGAGGTTTCTGAGAACTCACTGGCAAGGAGGCATGGGGGGGGGCTTGCAGCCAGCTGCGCACCCTGCGCTGCCCCTCGCACCTGGCCCTTCCTCCCCTCGAGAGCTGTTGCCATAGGATGGGGCGAACCGTCTGGGCTTTCTCTTACTTCTCCAGGGTGTGGTGACTTTTGATTCCTGCTTGATTAATATACAGCCCACAGACACTGTATTTAAGGCAGCTTTAATTCTCTCAGGTCACCAAACTCAGGAGCAGCAAAGCTGCGAGGAGCCAGCCCCGCAATAGATCAAACACTAGGACCTTCAAATCGCTCTGTGGCCCAATTTCTCATCACTGGTGCCGCCTGATAACCCTTACAGCCTGGCACCAATCTCTCTTTTCTGGGGGTGGGCTCAGGGCTTGGATGTGGATGTCCATGGCTCAGACCCTCCTGGCCACAGGAAACAGAGCTGGAAGGACTCAGCTCTGCAAGCTTGCAAGAATGAGCCCGTCAGCATGAAGTATAGTGTGGCCAGGCCTTGGGCTTGGAAGTGCTTGCACCCTGCCTTCCTGGGCCGGACTAGGAGGATGTCAGCAGAGTGCTCTGCCTGACAGCTATCCTTTACCAAAACACCCGGCAGCCTGTGGGGCTGGCCGTCTCCTGCTCTCTTTAGGGCCCTGTATACCTTTATCAGCACAGTCGCCCTTCTGGGAGGCTGCTGTTGGTTAGGAGAGCTGGCCAGCCCTGTGCCTAGGGTTTCTGTGGGCTCAACAGTTTGCCTGGCTCAGCCTCCTCCCCACCCCAGCTTCCTCACTGGCATTTACCAAAAGGAACACTAATTCCCTATCCATCACCTGGACACTTGCTTGGTAGGGGCAGAGGTAGGACCTCCTCCTGAGCATCTTTCACAGACCTGCTGCATGTTCCAGTCCATAGGCTCTGCAGAGCCCATAGCTCAGGAAGATGACACAGAAGCTGGGCTTGTAAGTTACCTTCGGGTGGGGGCAGGGACTGGCCCCGGGGAGAGCCTAGTGTATGGAGCCATTCTCATTTAAGACTAGAATCTGATCAATCCTTGCTGTCACCAGCATCCCACAGATCGGCGAGAAATATTGCGCCAGAGTAAGGAAGCTCCAGATGTGCCCTCTGCGGCCCGATCCCTGTTGCTGCTGTATTAGGATTTTTTCTACACCCAGCCCCATCCTCACTCTGTCTCTATCCACTTAAAATATCATCTATAGATTTTCAAATTATTGCTACACTTTCTAAGAGAAGGATGCAGTGGTTAAAAATTAACAGCAAATTTATAGGAATTCTATATGGCAATTACAGAATTATAATGGAGCGGCTGCCACTTGGCCGAATGTGGGTAATTGGAAATCCACGCCGGGAGCTTGGGATCTTTACGGTATTGGGATTGTGTTCTGGAGAGTAAATGCTGTGGAGAGGGTCAATGGACCCTTGAGTTGGCCAAGTTCTTCTCTAGAGGAAAGAGTGGCTGATTCACTGCCCGTGCTCAGGCTGGTGAGGAGAGTCACTTAGCTGGCATGCAGGAAGGGGACTGGAAACCACCAGGGTCCATGGAGGCAGCCCTGACGGTGCCCAGCCTGAACTACGGAGGGTGAGGCAGGCAGAAGGAAGGACAGTGCTGCCACAGAGGAAAGATGAGGAGACGCTGGTGGTGCAGGGCAGCCAGGGCCGGAAACCTGCCCTCCCACAGATGACCTGGGTGCAAATTCAGAGGCCACTGGATCACTGAGGCATCCACTTTGTCTGAGTGCCCTGTGGTGACACCCTCCCTAATACACTCACCAAGCAGATATGTCCTTTGGCTGCATTCTCCTGCTTGTGACCCCTGAGGGCTTCAGGGGCTGAGGTGGCTGGAGTGGGGCTGTGATAAGGTCACTGTGATTTAGAAAAGGGACCCTGCTGGGATGAACTTCTGCCCATGTCCTCAAAAATGTAACTTAGGGGCCGGGGTTTTAGCTCAGTGGTTCCAGGGCCTGTCTTATAAGTGCAAGGCCCGGGTTTGGTCCCTGAAAACCATATACAATACTGGGCATGGAGACTCACCCCAGCAGCAACCAGCACCACAAACCACAGTGTTGGGTGTGGTGGTTCATGCCTATAATCCCAGCACTTGGGAGGCAGAGGCAGGAGGATTCCTGTGATGTGAGTTTGAGGCTGAGCTCAGGACCAGCCTGAACTACAAAGCGAGACCCTGTCTCAAAGAAAAAAAAGAACATAACTTAGACTTGATGCTGCTCTGTCCAGGAGCCACCCCCTCCCCAGGAGAGCCCCACAGGGCTTGCTCCACAGACATGCTGCGCACGCGTGTGTGTGTATAGCACGTACTGAGGTGTGAAGACTCAGCACAACACAAAGATTGTAGATCTGTTACATCCTGAAGTGATGCTATTTTGCATATATTGGGTTACTTTAAGTGTATTCTTGAAAAGGGTGTGTGATCCCAGCATTCAGGAGGCTGAGACAAGGGGATAGCAAGTTCAGAGCCACCCTTGGCTACATAGCAAGACCCTGTCTCAAAGAAAAAGTATAATAAGAATAGTTCCACCATTTGCTTTAGTGCAGTTCCCAGGGGTCAGACTTGCTCCTGTGTGGTATGTATCAAGTCTCCTCTGGGCAGCACTGGCCCAAGCGCGGGCATGATTTTCCCACTCACCTCCTCGTGTCACTGCCTGGCCACTGGCACCCTCTAAGCATGGGGTACTGAACATTGACTGAGTCTCCTCTCCCACCCCAGCCACGCCCCCCAGCTACAAGCCCGGTGCATGTAGTCTGTGTCCGCGGCTTGGTCTCTGTCTTGTCCATCCTGACAGGCAGACAGTGGGGTGTCTGGGGAGGCCCATGGGGTGCGGCAGGGCCCAGCACCTGCTGATCACTGGGCTTGGGCTGAGCTCACAGCAGACAGTGCTGTCTCCTGACCAGTGAGCCCCCCGTAACTGGGCCCCTTTGCACTCGGCTCTCCAGTGTTGGTTTTCCTCCCAAGGGTGGTGTGACAGGCCTTGGAGACTGTCACGGGGTACTGTGGTTAAATCCCCACACCGCGAGCAGTCCATGGCACATCAGATCTCTGTCACCCCAGGCACCTTTAGATGCCTTCTGATCCCGCTGGAGGCAGAGAGAAGGGTATGCTGTCGTCCCCTTCCCAGATGAGAAGCTGACACACAGAGCAGTGAGTGAGGCACGCTGGGGGAATAGGACGGTGCCCAGGACGCGGGGTTTAGGCCACTGCGTCTTCTGCTTGAGGGACGGAAGCAGAGCTGAGCCAGGGGTTCCTTGGCTTGTAAGAAGACCACAGTCATAAGCCCCGGGGCTCGTGTGGTATCGCTGTCACCTCCTGGTACCCCTGCCAGCAGGAAGGCCACTCCGCAGGGAGTCACCGTGTGTTCCTCGGGCATCCTGTCCCTCTGGGCAGGCTTCTGTTTCTGCCTCTGCAGGGATGGGACGGGGAGACTTCCCTTCATACTGAGCACCCGCTAGCGCTCAATAACTCATGTTAATTAATTCAACAAATACGTGTTGAGAGCCTCTGAGTGCCCAACCCTGCTCCGTGCAGAGCCCAGATGAGACAGCCAGGGGTCCGCCTCCCTCTGCCTACAGGGACGGACTCTGCCCTGTGCATCTCCCAGGCTCGGGTACAGAAAGTACAGTTAACTCTCAATTATCTGTGCAAATGGAGTGGAACGTTCCACTGATAATTCAGAAAGAGCAGAGAGTCCACAAATAATTCTTATTTGAATTTGGAATGCATTATGCTTATTTTTGCATCGGATTTACCTTCCTAATTACTATTTGTTCTGGCTTATGCTCAAAATTGTTTGCTTTCTCAGAACCCACGCTGGGAGGCGGGAGGGGTGTGCCCTAGAAGCATGCCAGGGGAGGCCCGACCTCTCTACCGCCCAGCCCCCCTGCAGAGTGGGGTGCTGGGCTGCTCGACACCTGTCTGGGAGGGTGGCAGGGGTGCTCTCATCCCTCCATGGCTCTGCGGAACACGGGTCCCCACCTGTGTGCGAGAGGCTCACTGGATCCCGTGAGCAGTGTCTTCTGTCTCAGGGGTGGAGGCAGAGAAAAGACGCATCCCCTGAAGCCCTCACTTTGGACTGTCCACCTCTTGCTCCATCTCTCCCTCTTTGTCTTGTGCACGTCTGTGCCTCCATCAATCTCTACTTTTCCCCAGGAGCACCCTTCTCCCAGGAGACAGGTATTTCTTTCAACAACTTCTCTTCCATCGAGCCAGGGCTGGGGAGCCCCAGTGGCCAGGGGACCCTTCTGTGGGGCCCCTCCTCTTATGGCTGCCCTGTTCACAGGACAGTGAGGGCAGGAGAAAATATCATCCAGCCAACTTCTTCCTGTGGAGCAGGGAGCCTGATGCATATGACATCACTCTCCAGGCCGTCTGTTCTCTCACAGGTGTTTCCAGGCACAAGACTGGTCCTGCCTTGACCACAGCAACATCTACCTATGACATGCATATGTGCCTTGGAGCTCCTAAGGTGTCCAGGTGCCCACCACGCACTGCCTCCCTCAGTCAGGAGACACAGGTGTGTTGTAGGCCGGCCCACACTGGGGATGGCACACTTATTCATTCTCTACTGTAAACCAGTCCAAGGAGGCACACGAGGTGATGATCCAGGCCTAGGAGCAGACGGGCTGGGGTAGCAGACAGTGGACATCCTCCAGGGCTGGGCACCTCCCAGAACAAACTGCCTGGGCCTCCACACATTCTCATGTGATTTAGGGATCCTGGGCTTTGGGCTTTCAGATGTCCGCTATCCCACCACTTTCCAGAGGTAAAAATGAAAATCCTCTCTGCAAGAGGAGCTAGAAATGGTCAACAGCTCTGTTGTTGGATGTGGACTGGGCTGGATGTAGAAGGAGCCAGTGGAGAGGAGGGGGCAGCTGGGTCTGCAGGGTGGATGCTGCGAAGGACAACATGGCCGAGGCGGGAGAGGGACGTGCTCGCCTGGCCTCCTCTCCTGGAAGCAGAGCCGTGCTGTCCGTCCTAGTCCTCCCTCCTGCTGCTTCCTTCCACCCAGCCAGGAGGGGAAACAGACTCAGGGGAGGGAGGCAGTGTGCCTGGGGCCTTTTGCTCGTCACTGGCTGTATGAGCTGAAGACCTTGGCACTCTGGCTGGGTGAGGGAGATTAGTCCGGGTGGAGTGTGAGCAGAAGACAAGGTCTGCCATCTGGGTGGCCTGATCCCCAGAGTGGACTCAGAGGGGGTGATGCCCTCTGTGTGGGACCAGGTGACCTTGAATAGATTGGTTTGGTCCAAGTTTAGGTGGTAATTAATACTCTTAAATAAATGTTTAAAGCTTTAATTAAATTCCTCTGTTGTACTTCTCATGGTCATGTGTGGCCATGGCCGAGCAGATGTGGAACATCCCTTTATAGTGGACAGTTCCAGTAGACAGTCCACATTCCATGTCTGTAAACGGAGGAGAAGTGTCCCATCCCTCCCTGCTTGGAGGCCTGTGAGAGGACAGATAGGCAAAGCCGACTGCCAGTCAGAACCAAAGTGGCAGAGAGGAATGGAGAGAGGCGCCAAAGTCCTGGGGGAGGGACAAGCCCTGGGCCAGCCCTCTGTGCCATGCTATCCCAGGGGGTCAGATGACAGGGTCCTGGGAGAACTGACCACAAGGTAGACAACAACCATGTCACTTCTTGCTCCTGACTCATCTAGCACAAATGTAAGGGGAGGGAACAAGAGGCACAGACAAAGCTGCAAGACAGAGCTGCCCGGAGAGCCCGGGGTCCTGCACCAATCAGCTGGGCCCATGCAGCCCTGGAACAGGCCTCGGGGAGGTGATGGCAAGGAGACCTTGAGGTCTCACAGATCTTGTCTGTGGGGAGTTCCTGAAGCCAAGAGAGCTTTGCTGGGCTGGCAGAAGCCCACATACAAGCTCAGTCAGAAAAGAACAGAAAGGAACTTGGCACATAAGGCCAAGCATTGCTGAAGAAGGAGACACAACCCCAAAGAGACGGACAGGCCCGAGACTCCTCGTCTCCTCCTAGTGTACAGACAACCACGAGGCTCCTTGCACGGGCCCCAGGGCAAGAGAAATCTCCCAGACCTTCTGTCTTCCCGCACCCTTGGGAGGTTCTGTGTCAGGCTGGAGCCTAGGCCAGCCACGGCCCCCTGCTCCCCAGCTATTGGCCTGAGCCCTCTTACCCATCCCAGCACTCTTTTTTTCTCCCTAAGACCCTTTTCTCTTCTTGCCTTCTCTGGTCTGTGTGTTTAAAGTATGGTTTTCTCTTCTTCACACACATACACAAAAGCTAAAAGTAACTTATAAAATCATTGTGACCCAATTGAGCTATAAACCAAGCAATGGCAGAGGCCCAAGCGTTACCCACAGAAGCCATCCCTCACTCGGGAGTCCTCTGTCCTGTCCTCCAGGCTGGAATAGATCTGTTCTCCTTGGCCCCCAAGGCAACAAATGAAGGGTACTTCTAGACACTTTGAACAGGGAACACAGAGGAGGTATATGGGGTGGGAGAGGTGGAACAGGGGAACTAGGTTTTGCTTCCAGAACCGCAGTGGTGGCAAACTCCAGAAGACAGAAGACTGAGCCTCCTGCCATCAGTGCAGTGGGGTTGCCCAGAATGCTGAGTCTGACCCAGATTGCCCACCGCTGTCCCCATCCAGACTCTGCCTGATGGCATGGGGCCTTCATCCCATCCCTGAGTGCCTGCGGCTTCTGTTCATTCTCTCAAGAGCGAATTGCTCATTTCTCCATCTCCTTCTCTGTCTCTCCTTTCTTGCATTTGCTGAAACATGTGAAGTGCTTCTGACAAGTCTATCACATCTGTAGTAGATACTGCAAACTCCTGCACTGTGAACTGTTGAAAGCGGTCTGCTCCCCCCGCCCCTGCTGCTTCCGTGCTGCCCCGTTATGTGCTTGTTGCGCTGCCTAGTGTCTGTCTCCTCACCCTTTCCCACGGGCTTCCTGTCCTCCGCACTTTCCTGACTCTTTTGGAGGGTGGGGAGACTGACAGAGAGCCCGGGGCACTTGGCAAACTTTGCTCAACTTGCCTCCAACTCCCAGGCCTCCTCCCTCTGCGTCTCCTCCCCTGCAGCAGACAACCCAGATGCCGGCTTTAAACTGACACCACCTCCTCACTCACTACAGAGGCCATCTCCTCCTCCTCCTCCTGCCAGCTTCACTCAGCTGTCACGGTCCCTGGGTGATGACACACACTCTCAAAGATCAGCAGTCATTACCAGGAGGGTGCCTCTGGTCACTGGTGCTCTCGGAGGCAATGACAAGGCTCTTCTGCATGGATATAGAGGAGGGCAGAGGCTGAGCCAGGGAGGGGGCTGGGCAGGAAACTCAGACCCTGTGGACTGTGCCGCTCCTCGTTCAAGGTGGACAGTGTCCCTTCCTACCTTGCAATCTGTGGTGCTCTTTGTCCCCAGCAGGTGGGAGCATCCTAGGAACTGGAGGGCACTTGGTAGGAGAGACTCCCAAAACAGCTCGGGGCTGCGTGCAGGGCATCACCCTCATGCACAGTGGCATGAGACCTTTCCACGAAGGCACAGCTGTGCAGCTCACAGATGTTACCAGCCTCAAACCTGTGGATGGTTGTTAACTCTGCAGCATTACATTGAGGCAGAGAGGCACAGGCCAGGGGCTTGCCTGGGTCATCAGGCAAGATGGCAGATGCCCCCGTGCCTCCCTTGTACCCTCTGCCTACTCCTTTGTGGCACCAGGATCAACATGCACCGGTGGCATGTGGCAGCACTGCACCTGAGCACCACTCACCTCTCATTCCCTCCCGGCAGCTGCCAGCTCCTACCACACAGGCCGTGAGCTCCCTTGGGCATGTGGGCACACTCACACACCTGGATGCTGCGTGGAGCAAGCCCTGGCCACTGGGAGAGAGGAGGTGATGGA